>OMKY01209972.1:0-10240 GCA_900302395.1 Bregmaceros cantori | reverse complement strand
AATGTGTTACTATGTATTTTTATACTTTTAGAGTTAACTTATCATATTATAGACCACAACACTTTTTACCCGCCCATCTTTATATCCTGGTTTTAGCACTCCAGTGTTTCTTCGGGGCAGGGTGGTCCTATGAGTTTTATTCACTATGCTGCTGGTTTGTGTGTTGGTGTATACATCGAGCTGTGGCATATTTTGTGTGTGCATGTGCTGATTTTCTGTGTATTTGTTTGTGTGTATGACCGACTGTTCTTTCTTTTTTTCTGTGGCTGTGAAGCACCTTGTGTTGCCTGGCATGAAAGGTGCTATACAAATAAAATTATTATTATTGTTCTGGTGATGCCAGGCTATCCAGCAATGAATTGACATTGGTGCAACTTCACATTCAACATTCAAGCCGTTTCTTGTGGCCGGTCTGGGGGTCCTCCCCCCGAAAAATGTGTATTTCTTAGATCTCCAGCATCCATCCATCTTCATCCGCTTATCCGTAGTCGGGTCGCGGGGGCAACAGCGAAATCAAGGTTGGGGGGTAGTTAGGTAAAGAGCTGCTATACTCCTTGAATCTAATTCTAAAAACGTAATCACTTTTGTGAAGCGCCTTGAGGCAGCTTCGGCTGCGATTTTGGCGCTATATAAAAATCTGTTGAGTTGAGTTGAGCTCCAGAGCAACATTGGCGATCTCCTGCAATTTCCTGCATCCTGCAAACTGTGTCCTGTTTCAGCTCAACACAGAACCATACTTTAATTTTGTTCGTTGAGCATAGCTTGTATTCCTTGCAATAAACTACAGCCAAATAAAAATAATTAATACATGGAAATGTTAAGTTTGCAGTGTACAGAATCATTGCGCACAGAAAGCCAACTTCCCCTCATAAAACCAATGGCGTGTTTGGCCTGGTAGATTTTTTTTAGGCTATAGAGAAGATTACCGCCATTATGTTTTTGTTTTTTACTTATTTTTCGTTTATTTTGGTTGTTAGTTACAGAGTTTATTAAATGATTTCCTTTGTTGTACTTTTCCTGCCAACCTGCTGTGGCAAGATCTCCAGCCCCCACTGTCCAAGATCATGAAGGTGCAAAATAGTAGTAGCCAGAGATGGCAAAAGTAGCCACATTTCTTACTTAAGTCAGAGTAAAACACATTTGTGAAAAAACAACTCGATTAAGTACTGATCCAAATATGTACTCGAGTAGAGTAAAAAGTACAGGCTCTGAAACATACTCAAAAAGTATTTTTGAAAGTAAAAAGTACAGGCTCTAAAATGTACTCAAAAGTATTTTTGAAAGTATAAAGAACAAAGTACAAAAATGAAATTGTATATAAAATTCACTTTTTCACTGCTAGTTTTACAATGTTTGAATGTTTGAATAAATTGTTAAAAACCTAGCCTTACTTCACTTAAGGTTCACAAATCCCACTGCCGGCATTACCGCCCCCTACTGGCTCATTCACACTATAACATATCCCTACCATCGGTGCGCAAAAAAGTAACGAACCTGTTATGGGAAAAGTAAGGAGTAGAAGTACAGATATTTCTGTTAAAATTCTACTCAGTACAAGTAAAAAGTCATCAGATAAAAAAGTACTCCTAAAAGTACAGATACATGAAAAAACTACTTAAGTACAGTACTTGAGTATTTCTACTTCGTTACTTGCCACCTTTGTTTTCCACACAATGATGTAAAACGTTAATTACATTTAAAATAGAGTAGTCAGTAACTAACAAGAAGAGTAACCAGTAATTCGTAGTTGTAGTTACTTTTTTGTTTACAAGTAATTGGGGCAACAGTGCTTATTGCTTGCTCTTTCCTCGAATGACGGATATGTATTCCGTTGCCCTGTATTATGGAGACAGCCACTAGATGTCACTGCTGTGCAACTGGCGTGAACTCGGCGTGTAGATTCAATTCGTTGAGTTAAGGCACCCTGACACTTGAACGACTTTTGGCTTTACTTAAATTTTAGATTACTAATTATAATAGATTATTATAATAATCATAATCAAATCATACAATACACAATAATGTGTGTGTTTGCTCTTGAGTTTAAAGCTGCTGTTTTCAGCAAAAGTAACCCCTTCCCAAACTGTCGGCAACAGGGCATGATGGTGACGATGCTGCTGACGTCATTAATACAACATTTAAAATTAATTACATTTATGTATTTAATTACATTCATTTATTTCGATAATTTATTACAGAAAAATGTATGCCACTACCTCTATACTCTTCGCTTACTCCACTTGTGACCAGCGGAGGGCAGCAATACGCTTTTGCAGCGACTCCACATAGGAAGAAGATGATCCGAGGTGGAAATTACCACTTCCGACTTCGTCCCGAGTACATCAGCAGCTATGAGTTGTTGTTGAAAACCGCAACAATAACTACAACAACGATCTGACGATGCGGTGAGTCCAAGTCTGTAGTTTTATTTTCATTTCCCGCGAGACTACAATTATTGTTTGTCAATGCGAGCGGCAGAGGTCGATTCTAAGTTTCCACTGCAGATTGGCCAACCCGGACGCCTGCAAAATTGCAGTTTCCATCGCCAAAAAAGGCAATGTCTCGACGCGCGTGTTCTTACCTAACAAATTGTGTTCCAATAATTATCAGTAAAGTTATTAGAATCAGAAAAACAGCAGTGTTGCCTAAATCTATGCAGCTGCCTACCGCTGTTTAAATAATTATTGCACACGCTCTGTAAATATTATAACTTCAATTTCACTTTTCAAATATCACTGTGTTATATATGATTATATTAAACTGAAATTGCTGATCTGCACAACCGTTGATTTATGAAGGGAAATCTTGAAAATCATTAGCATTGCCTAAACTCCTGGATGCACAATTTTGAATGGAAATAAAATCCAGATTTTTGGCTTTGAAATCTCAATTTTCAATTTGAATTCCTAAAGGAAGGGGGTGAAAAAGAGGAATTCCATCAGCATAAATATTTATTTTTTTATTGTAAAATAATGTTTAAAATCACATAACCAAACTAGGAAAAAATAAATCACATTTTCTGTCATCACAACTTTCTGTCTCTGCTCTTCAGGCTAGTAACCAGGGGATTTGCTGCCCAGTACTGATGTATCTGCTGCCCACATGTAAGTTCCACAGACTCTCCATTCACTTACAGGCTTGCTGCCCCACAGAACGATGGAGGACGTATGGTTTGGGGTCGAAACGTCTGAAGAAGTCGTTCTGAACCACTGACGATGTGAACACATTGATTTTAGGCCTCGGATTTTGGACTTTAAATTTGTGCAAAAACTGACTGGAAATATGGGGTGGGTGTCATAGAGGTTTGTGATGTCGTAGAGCTGTTGTCATGGAGGTTTGTGATGTCACAGAGCTTGTGTTTTTAACTGTGCTGTTGGGGCCCCCCTCCGACACTTTTGAGTGCTGATTCAGACCGTCGTCAGCCCGAGCATTAACCTTGGGGTGTCAACAGCCGTGGTGGACGTGGGGATTTAGAACCAAGGCCCTTACATCGGTGGGGCCTTGGTTTCTTTATCTCTCTCGGGCTCTTGTCACGAAGCTTGTCGCTTTTGCTGGGCACCCCAGGGGAAACCTTAAAATACATCAACTCAACAGATTTTTTTTCTCAACCGAAGTTGCCTCGAGGCGCTTCACAGAAGTCATTTTGATTTTAGATTTTAATTTTAAAAAAATCATCAGCAGTTTACCTAACTACCTTCCCAACCCTGATTGCCCATACCCTCTACCGAGCTAGACATTTAACTTGTTAAGATTTACTTAAACTAAAGCCAATTTAATGGTTGTCGAAGTTAAAACTCCTTTAACAGAGGAGACGAACCGGGCTGGAGACGCTGTTCCTGTTGAGGAAGGTAAAGGAAACAGGATTGGGAGAGGCGATCCGGGCCCACTCACGCCCACTTATTAAATTATTGTACACTGTTAAAAAATGTTTTTTCCTAAAGAAAACTCATCTGCACATGTCTATTTATTTATCTTGAATTATTATTATTATTAATTTATTTTTTAATGTTCTTCGCAAGAAATAACAACAGATTTTGTCACTTCACCATTTAAATAACATCACTGTTTTCCCTCATTTTCTGTCCAGCTCAGAAGACATTTCAGGGAACGTGTCTACTCATGGGACCTGTCGGAGAGCGTGTGAGGATCGGAGCACATGTGGAGGTATATTCTCTGGTGGTTCAGGCCACGTCAGATTACAGTCTGCTGAAGCGTTGGGCAAGTGATGGTTTTAATGTGTTTTCATCTCCAGAGTGTGTAACTGACGGACCTCAACACCCCACTGTCACCGTGACACCCATATGGAGTTTGTGGAGCCAGCAGGAGAGAGCCGGACAGCATTCACAGTATGGACCATCTGATGCAGTCTGACTTTGAATATGTAGACGCTTATGAAAAACTATTGATGCAAATTGAACATAATGTGTCATAGGTGGGCAGCACTGAAAACCAAGTTTATTTATTTATTAACTTTTAACTTTTTTCAGCGAAGGTGCCATTTCCCCATTTCATTGACAGGGTTAGTTGTGAAAGTGGGGTGAGAGAGATTAGGGTAAGACCTTGCAGAACCTGCGACGCTGCCCCTGCCTGTGAACTAATACACAGGCACCATACATGTTCTGGAGCAAGTTTAATTTTGACCAATAAAAATTCCACTGTTGGCTGTAGTGCCAATAGTGGGATTTTGGTGGAATAGATGCAGAGGTTGTGAAAACATCATTTAGTGAAGTTGGATGCATATGCATTTTTGTTTTGTTGTTAGTTGGGTGGTAATTTAAATTTCAAATTCTAGTACATTCCCTGAGTAAGGTAATAATACACCCAGCAATAGTAAGTAATTATATTTCTTGTATTTAATTTACATCTCAATGAATTGAAATTAGTTGAAGTTATTGTCATGATGTCTGTAGGACAAGAGGAACACCCCAGTAATTCAGAGGAAATGTCCTATGCCTGTAATCAGTGTGGAAGTAGTTTCAAACACAAGACAAGCCTTATTGCACACACAAGAATACACACAGGGGAGAAACCCTATTCATGCATTGACTGTGGAAACAGCTTCAGTCGGAAGGGTGATCTTACGAGACACAGCAGAATACACACCGGAGAGAAACCCTATTCATGCAGTGAATGTGGAAGCAGCTTCAGCGAGAAGGGTTCTCTTACTAAACATAACAGAATACACACAGGAGTGAAACCCTATTCATGCTTTGACTGTGGAATCAGCTTCAGCCGTAAGGGTGCCCTTACGATACACAGCAGAATACACTCCGGCGAGAAACCCTATTCATGCAGTGTGTGTGGAATCAGCTTCAGCAACAAGAGTGCTCTTACTACACACAGCAGAGTACACACAGGAGAGAAACCCTATTCATGCAGTGAATGTGGAATCCGCTTCAGCGAGAGGAGTGCTCTCAAAAGACATGGAAGAATACACACAGGAGAGAAACCCTATTCATGCTTTCACTGTGGAATCAGCTTCAGCCAAAAAGGTGCTCTTACGATACACAGTAGAATACACACACGGGGGAGAAACCCTATTTTTGCGTCGACTGTGGAATCAGCTTCATCCGGAAAGCTGCTCTTACGAGACACAGCCGGATTCACACTGGGGAGGCACCCTAACTAGCGTTTCCTCTGAGCATATATTCTAATTTATATATAAAACTAATATATTATTTAAAAATATAGTATAACGTTTCTCACACTATATTATTATTGTGTTTCAGTTAATTTTACAAGGATGACATGAGATTATGGGGATTCTGCCTACATATCATCACTGATCAAATTTTTTTTTAATATAACATTAAAGATTTAAATTTGCTTATAGAATATTTTTATGGTTCACATATGGTAAAAATCCACTTTTTAAGTCACATTTTAAACACTCTTTCTTTTGTGTTTTGCACTTCATTTCCAGTGTATAGCAGGCCTTAATAACTGAAATCAAATAGCTTGTCTATTTGTTTAGTGTTTGGTCGCGCCAGGACAAAAATGTAGCGGTAAATTACCGCTACTGTAGCAGACCACAGCAGACTTCATTCCGCAAATTGTAGCAGACCTCGACCAAACTTACAGGAATATAGTTTGTGTTGTTTCTGTCCATTATTTAATGACTACATGTTTTGTTCTATGCACTCATTGTTTTGTGGTTTTACTATTATATTTTGTCTTGATAGAGCATTAATAAACACCAATGCTATAATTATTAGGGATGAAGATTCGATTCACGTTTTGATTCTATTTTTCTTTAATACATGTGTATTTTTTAATACATGTTTGTAATTGTATCTGTGCATCTGTAAGAAGGCCACACAGAAGAGTCAATAATCTGAAAAATGTAATTTTACAACAAAAATCAAAGTTTGAAATTCAAGTCAACACCACTGCTTTTAGTTGCATTTTTTTCAATTTAAAAAAATAAAACTTGATTTATTTAATTCAATAGATTGTTTTTACATTTTCCTTTAATTCTCGTTGTGTTTAAACTTGAAAACGATAAAAAAAGAGGTTAATCGATCCCCAAGTTGCGGCTACACGGTATTTATGTGCACCCAGTGTGTCGAACACATGCATAATGGCAGTCCCATATATACATACACAGCATAGACGTCATTGCAGTCTCATACTGACGCTCACTGCGCTGGAACCACGACCAAATAAATTACCCATAAAGCACTGCTCAGACACACATCTTACACGTTACATTTAGTTAACAGGTGGTCAGTTATTTCATTTTCAACATCACAGAACGCACATTTATTCAAGATCAATGCCAAATCTGTTTGTTGGATGTGTATATATGTTGGATAAAATAAATGCCATTCATACATTCAAAATCTAGAAATTAACCTCTTTGGTTTTCGGTCTTGGAGTAAGTAATAGGATGTATACTTGGCTCTCATCTCATTCAAGAGAATCACAATAGGAGCGGTGGATAGCATTTCTATTGGCGCATAATGGATATGGTTTATTAACTGGGTGAGTTTATTTAACTTGCACTTGGACAACAAGTCAATATTGTTATCCATCCAATGACTCAAAGAGATTTTCTATGACAAAGTACAGATCTTTTATTCCAGAGGGGTATTTTGTGGGGGGTAAAGGTGTGTGAGTTTCCACGTTGGTTGCAGCTGAAATGATGCCATCTTAATTGGTAGTTTTTCAATATTAAAATCCCGCCTGGAGATGGAATCATCTCAATCAACTTTAATGCAGTATTTAAGCATTGAAAGTCAATAGCTTTTCCACCAACATTACCATGTAGTTGACTGATGGTTAACAACAGTAGCTAGGCACTAGAATTAAAAAAACATGTTGACCACCAACTTGTGTTGTCGTGTTTCAAGTTGGTCTATGATTCTTACATTTTAAAATGTGTAGTATTATCTGTACTGTTTTTACTAACCCGTCTTAGAGATACGGATATTTATTCTGTTGATTAACTTATTTACACGAATTCCTGTGGCTGTTGGTACTTCTACCGGTGACCACTGGAGGGCAGGAATACGCTTTTGCAGCGACTGCCATGCCGGAAAAACACAGGAAGAAGATGATCCGAGGCGGGAATTACCACATCCGACTTCGTCCGAGTAAACCAGCAGCAGCTTTGAGATGTTGTTGATCAACAGCAACGATAACAATGAGTCAATGATCTGCTGCTGCCAACACATCAAAGTTACTCCATACTGCTTACGATGTGGTTAGTCCATGTTGGTAGTTTTATGTTCATTGTTGTTTGTCGACCAGCAGAGTACACAGTAACCAGTGGAGTGAACCAGTAACCTCTCTCCTCTAAATAAACCGACCAGCAGAGGAGAGGACAAAGTAACTACCGGAGTGAACCAGTAACCTCCCTCCTAAAATAAACTGACCAGCAGAGGACACAGTAACCAGCAGAGTGAACCAGTAACTTCCCTCATCCAAATAAATTGACCAGCAGAGGACACAGTAACCAATGGAGTGAACCAGTAACTTTCCTCCTCCAAAATAAACTGATGATCAGAGGACACAGTAACCAGTGGGGTGAACAAGTAACCTCTCTCCTCTAAATAAACCGACCAGCAGAGGAGAGGACAAAGTAACTACCGGAGTGAACCAGTAACCTCCCTCCTCAAATAAACTGACCAGCAGAGGACACAGTAACCAGCAGAGTGAACCAGTAACTTCCCTCATCCAAATAAATTGACCAGCAGAGGACACACTAACCAGCGGAGTGAACCAGCAACCTCTGTCCCCAGGTAAACTGACCAGCAGAGGAGACAGTAACCAGCAGAGTGAAACAGTAACCTTCCTCCTCTAAATAAACCGACCAGCAGAGGACACGGTACCACCGGAGTGAACCAGTAACCTCCCTCCTCAAATAAACCGACCAGCAATGGACACAGTAACCAGCGGAGTGAACCAGTAACCTCTCTCCTCTAAATAAACCGACCAGCCGAGGACACAGTAACCAGCAGAGTGAACCTCCCTCCCCAAATAAACCGACCAGCAGAGGACACAGTAACCAGCAGAGTGAACCTCCCTCCCCAAATAAACCGACCAGCAGAGGACACAGTAACCAGCAGAGTGAACCTCCCTCCCCAAATAAACCGACCAGCAGAGGACACAGTAACCAGCAGAGTGAACCTCCCTCCCCAAATAAACCGACCAGCAGAGGACACAGTAACCAGCGGAGTGAATCAGTGACCTCCTGTTATGTCCACCAAAGGCCGTGTTGGCAGGCAAAGATGACACATCCACTCACTCTGAATGTACGAGAAACACATCATTCTCTCAGATACACAGATGGTTTGATAAATTAATTATTGGGATGTTCAATTTTGCGTGAAAATAAGATTTCTGTCTTTGAAATGTAGATTTTCTGAAGAAAAGATTAAAAAAGAGGAATTTTGTCATTTAAAATAGATTTTTTTTTATAGGGCTGATGCATGCGACGTGACGGCTTGGTGGCGGAAGCCATTTTGCGGGTATCATGTACGGTGAAGTATATGTACGTTTAAGTGGTAAAGGTAGGAAAAGGAAAGACGGTAATACGGGAATAGTCTT
This sequence comes from Bregmaceros cantori, assembly GCA_900302395.1. Taxonomy (NCBI): domain Eukaryota; kingdom Metazoa; phylum Chordata; class Actinopteri; order Gadiformes; family Bregmacerotidae; genus Bregmaceros; species Bregmaceros cantori. Next base: position 1,189 of record OMKY01209972.1, on the reverse strand, counting down.
AGTTACGCATTTAAACATCTAAAACTTTATAACCAGTTTCAATGGGATAGTTTTTGTTAGGTAGTAAATGACAGAGCGAAAAAAATGACTACATTCTGGGAGAGTGATGTAATTATTATTATTATTATTATTATTACTATTATTGTTATTTATTTATTTTTAATTTTATTTTTTCAAAATTGGTACAAACAGCAACCATATAGTTGCCTAGGTGGTTAGCACATATAGTTGTGAAGTTCTGTAGCCTCTAATTGATGAGTTAGAAATGCAATGTAATTTAAGAAATTTGTCATGAGAGGGGAAACCCTATTCATGTATTGAGTGTGGAAGTAGCTTCAGCCATAAGAGTGTTCTTACTACACACAGCAGAATACACACAGGAGAGAAACCCTATTCATGCAGTGTGTGTGTGTAGAATCAGCTTTAATCGGAAGACTGATCTTACTAGACACAGCAGAATACACACAGGAGAGATGAAAAAGTAACAATATTCTATGACAAGGTGATCCCAACAGGCAGGTTCACTGAAAATGGGGCTATAAAGCCACACATCGTGATCTGGAACCGTCAGGAGAAAACAGCCCAAATCATAGATGTCCCCAACGATTATGGGCTCAATAGAGCAGAGAGGGAAAAAATAACCAGAGATGGCAAGTAATAAAGTACAAATACTTAAGTATTGTACTTAAGTAGTTTTTTCATGTATCTGTACTTTTATAAGTACTTTTTTCTCTGATGACTTTTTACTTGTACTGAGTAGATTTTTAACAAAAATATCTGTACTTCTACTCCTTACTTTTCCCCAAAAAAAGTTGTTACTTTTTTTGCGTACCAATGGTAGGTGGTTGGGATATGTATAGTGTGAGTGAGCCAGAAGGGGGCGGTAATGCCAACAGATGTTAATTTCAATGTTCGACAGTGGGATTTATGAACCTCAAATTAAGTAAGTTAGGCAACGTTTTTAACAATTTATTCAAGCATTCAAACATTTTAAAACTGGCATTGGAAAAACTGCAATTTAGATACAATTTATTTTTTTACTTTGTACTTTATACTTTCATAAATACTTTTGAGTACATTTTAGAGCCTGTACTTGTTACTTTCAAAAATACTTTTTGAGTACGTTTCTATGCCTGTACTTTTTACTCCACTCGAGTAGACATTTGGATCAGTACTTTGTAGTCGTACT
>OMKY01209969.1:0-16754 GCA_900302395.1 Bregmaceros cantori | reverse complement strand
TTTCATGCAGAGCAAAACAAAAAGTGCTTAACAAGGACAAAACAAAATAACCCACAGTCTCTCAATCGAAGAAAACAGGCACATACTTATCCAAATCCAAGCGAACTGACAATAAAGCTGACTTGGATTTGGATAAGTATGTGCTGTTTTCTTCGATTGAGAGACTGTGGGTTATTTTGTTTTGTCCTTGTTAAGCACTTTTTGTTTTGCTCTGCATGAAAGGTGCTAAATAAGTAAATAAAGTTTGAGTTTGAAGTCACACTATGGCATTTATTACAGAGACATACACACATACAGTAGGCAGATGACGGTAGGCTAGGATGTGCATGGCGAGCCAGAACCAACTAATCGGCCATGCATCGCACGCGACTAGAACGAACATTGCGCCTGGTGTAGAGCGAGTCCTACAAATCAGATTATCGGGTGTTTGGCAACCGCCCAATCAGAGCCACTGTGATGGGCGGAGTTTGGTAGAAGCGCCGTCGTTAATAACGACAACGTGCTCCGCTTACTGTTGCAACAAGCTTACTGCTTTGTTGATACGCTCGACACCAGAACCAATGTGGTCTCAGCGGCTGTGTCCGAAATCGCTCCCTGTCCACCATATAGTGCACTATATGGGGCGCACGCCATTTTGTAGGGGTGTCCGAATTCTCCATGTACCCTATATAGTGCACTGAAAGTATCCCACAATGCACCGCAAAAAGTAGTGAACATCGGATGTGCCCTAGACAGAGCAATATAACCCACAATGCATTGCGAGACATTTTAAAATGGCGCGGCGGGAGTAAATAGCAACCGACCACGGCAAATTGTCCCATGCGTGTACGGGAAATTAGTTGCCGGCGTTGAGCTGAGGTGTGATCCACCGTTGTCATGCCGTTGGAGTTTGCACTTCACAAAGGCGTACTTGCGCGCGCACACACACACACACACTGTACAAAGTACTCGCTGTGCGCTAAATTTCGAAACCATACATTTGTTTTATGTATCCCTCATGGATAAAATGTCTTGTATAAGTCTTTATTTTTGACCCATCCGATGCTAGAGCGCTGGCACGCTCTCCAGATATGGCCATGGGGAGGGATAACGGGGTATGTTACACACACGCAGGCACAGCATGTTCATGGGCACAAAAACGCACACTTTCTCTGGAACACACTTAGGTGTGAGTGCTCTGAAGTGGTCATCCAAGCTCGGTTCACTTCCAACAGCACTCGCATCGGCCCACACCCACCCCGCCTCACCTCCCCCCGCACCCAAATATCACTAACGCACTCTTATCCAATTACATGGAGCCACGAGTGCACATTAGAGGAGCCGGACTGTGTGCTTGGCGTGCCGGTGGACCCATTAAAGTGCGCTTAGCGGCCCTCGCTGGCTTTAACACTCCACGGTGCGACGGCCCGCGCACCCTTCATGGTCTGCCTGTGCGCATGTGTGTGTGTGTCGGCTCGGAGGATGTCCTTAGATAGATGGCTCCTGGACGTATCAGGCACGTTCCCTTGGAGCCAGAGAGGGGTGATGGCGAGAGAGTTCCACAGGACTCTTTGCACTGGTGGCAGGCTTTTTGTACAGTCGGTCGATATCTATCGCATTCTTTTAAAACAGTCCATTTGCAACTTTTTATGACTTGTTACCAGGGCTTGAAAACCAAAGTATTTTTAATTTAAAAATCGGAACGCAAAAATTCTGTTCGCTCTTAAAGTTCCTTATATTGTGCAATGTTAAATTTAGATTAGTTTATACAGAATATATTTGGTGGACTTCAGTGCAACTGTATTAACGTGAAAACTGTGTTTAAAACGTCATTACATTCACTTCCTCGTCTGTCCACAAAATGGAGCCATTCATTCTGACTCTGTCGTTGGCGCCCCTAGTGGACAGTGCCACCGGAAGAAGTTGCGTGTGGGGTGTCTCTCTCTCTCATGTACTGTATAGCTCTCGGGTACTTTCAACGATGGCAGTGCGGAGTCGGCAGGCACAAAAAAAGTTTGATGAAAGCAATGGGATGTCGTCATGCACGCTGCGTCTACTTTATATACAGTCTATGTGGTAAACCCAACTAGACGCCGGGGGTCCGCGCACAACTCATTAACCACACTAGTTCTTATTTGGTTGGGTAGAGTTTGAGTTTGATTGACGTGAAGCGCGCGTGGTCGTGGAGTACGGATACAGCAACATGTCATACTTGGAAGAACTGCACACCTTATTCCTTGAGCTGCTGCTCATTTGTGCTGTCCGGTGAGACTCACCAAGCACTTTTACGGAGGAATAACTCTGACTTAACTCTTGCTTTTAAAACTTTTTGGCACACACTTCAGGCATTCCGTGAGTTTTCTAGGTTTGCGCTCAGGTGCACGTGAATTCTCATTGCATATCATCGTCATTATGTGGACAGCTATTGTGGAGGTGCGCCACAGCGCAACAATATGTGCCATCTGCATGTGCAAACATGAATTAGTGTGCGTGTGTGCAACGATAAGGCAACTAATCGCCGATTATAAAATGAATTGCTTTTGTGCTGATGCTACTCCTCCACAGAAATGTCATATTAATAATTTCCGTAAAACGAAATATTCAGTAATAATAATTGATTTTAAAAACATTCATATGAAGAAAGCTAACACAATAAAAATTCTATGAAAATGTAATGAGGTTGTGCCGGAGTACGTAACTCAATTGTCGTAAATTTATTGGTAAGGAAGAACATAATTTCACTATTTCGAGTTGGCTGATTAATATATTTGTAATAATTGTTGTTTGTTAACAAGCAACAATTAAAATATATTAATCAGCCAGTTAGTTACTTTGGCACAACCTCATTACACTTTCATACAATTTATATTGCATAGTTTGGTGCATTGTTTCTAAAATGTTTTTATTTTTAATTTTTTTAAGTTATTTTTTCGCACAAGCACCATTCTCTTGTTTTACTGAGAGCGTTAGTGTGAAAGGGGAATGAGAGTGCGGGAACCAGCTGACCCGCAGTATATGAACGTGAGGGGAAACAATATCACAGTGCCACAGCAACAAGCCTATGAATGAATGGGGCTAGCTTAGAGGATCGGTCTTAACTCGGGCCAGCCCTATTTTGGGTATATTTTAAAGAGAAAAACAAAACAAAGACAACTAGTGTCAAGGAAGCCCAATAAAAGAAAGTTAGTAAAAACTGTATCACATACCCACAAAACAATAATTGAAAAAAAAAAAGGTGCGTACCAAAAACTTTCTGCTGGTACTCATATGAGTAAATCATCAGAAAAAGGGGGTTCAGGTTTTTTGTTTTGACATGTCTATCCGAGATGCTGTTCTTTACCTCAACAGATGCACTATAAATGTGTATGTGTATAATTGTGTGTTGTTGTTTCAGATGTTGCTTGTTGCAAACGAGAAAGCACCATTGTTGTATAGAATTGAAGACATTCTTAATGGGAAGTATGCTACTTTAAATAAGTTATGGAAATTTTGTGCTTTTGTGTCGTGACAAGTTGTACAAATAGGCCGGAGATTAGGGGGGGGGGGCGTTGCATCTGCTTCGGCACCTGGCCCATTGGGCTTCTGACAATGTTGCCCTCTTAGCAAAGTAGTTGAATAGCCATGGAGTACATCATTGTTCCAGGCCTATCAGCAGCAGCAGGTTTAACTCCCCCAGTCTTCCACCTCCTCCATTACGCTACAAACAAATTGGTGTGTTGGCTCCCAGATTGAATTTCTCTCCTCATCCTTCATCGCCTCGCTGCTCATTCTCTTCAAGGAGTGTGACGTTTTCACTTTGTCCTCCCTGATGGGACCCGCACAGTCCTCGCAGTCGCCCCCTTCACCGCCGAGACCCCAATCTCCCAGCCGCAGCCAGAAGTCCCTAGCGACAGACCCCGCCACTCCAGTACACAGGTTGGCGGAGGTTACGTCTGAAAAGGATTCTTTTACTGTTACAAGTCGGTCGTTAAAAATTGTAGTCAGTATACAGAGAGGGCAAAAGTACCCAGGTGACTTGAGTAAAAGTAAATAACATTTGACAACTTGAGTGAAATGACAAAGTATTGATCCAAATACCTATTTGAAAAGTACAAGCTCTGAAATACACTCAAAGGTAAAAGTACAAAGAAAAGTTTGCCGCATATGTATGGAAATCATTATTATTTTTATTAGCTTGTCAAACTCATGTTATTGTAAAGATACATATTGTACAAGATGTCACATTTATGAAGTGGTGTTTATCTTAGACTGATTTAGATTAAATTTAAATATTTATTTAAATAGACTACTAACAAGTCAGTTTTTGTCATAAAAACTAACAAGTCAGTTTTTGTAAAGTAAGGAGTAGAAAGTACTGGACTACAACAACTTGAAAATGTAGTAGTTAAAAACCCGCCAGAGAAATAAATACTTCTAAAAGTACTAGTTACTTGAAAATGTTACTTAATTACAGTACTTAATGTACGTATTTGTACTTTGTTACTTCTCTGTCAATATACATATTTCAAAATCTTTCAGTGCTTTCAGTGGCTCCACACCGAATACAGACACACACAGAAACAGGTGATGGGAAATGGCGCAAGCATCAGTAGTCAATATAATGGTGTTGTTTCATCCCTCCACCGAAAACAAGGGGAATCCAGTCAGTGAATTAAGGCCTTAACTATGAGTTTTCTACTCCGTTTCATTTGCCTGCTGAGAAAAACGATTGAGTCCGCAGGATGCTATTGGACTCGCGCCACACGATACACGGACACCGCAGAGCTGGAGATAAACTCACGAGTCTTCCCTGAGCTTTCTGCATCAGCACGTATGCTAGAATCTGTTTGGTATAGACGAGTTCGGCGGGTCGTTCCGGTTTTCAGTTTTAGGCTGAATATGACTTCCTGTGTCATCACATGCTAGCTGTGTTCTGACTCATTTTTGAACTTGTCTATTTAATTGAAGCACACACCTATTGCGTTATTTTAAAAAATGATGGTGGTACGGAGCTGTGCCTCACAAACGCATGATTAAATAGCCTGCGCAACCCATTCCATTTACTCATTTTCATCTGAGTTACCAGTGAATGCAGCCATCCCATTGGTCCAGAACAACATGTGACCACACCGAGTGGGTAACGTCAAGTCATATTTTTGAAATGTTAGACTCCTGTATTCAGCACGTAAACTCGTATATAGTCTTAGGTAGATATGTAACAAGTAACCGGTTAGTATATCCCACAGATGTGGAGCAGCGGGGATGTAATGCAATAACTGCTATATTATATTATAAATAAAGTACCCAAGCAATATAGGACATACGTTTAGATGACCACCTGTTAACCTGTATATTTTTACATGGTTGTGTCAAAAAGACTCATGAATAAATAAACAAAGGAAAGCATATAGAAGTACATAGTATGTAGAGGTCCATAAACTCCTAACCGGGTGGTATGCCCCAATTTTTTTTCTTAGCTTTGTTTCAGTGATATACCTTTCAGCAGTCGGGACGACTGCATAGGCCTAGTTGTTCTTCGTAATATGATTACGGTAATCTGGGGTTCCGTACAATGGGGGGCACCCACTTCGCGTTCCGATAACCAAAAAACCAATCTGATTATTTTGTTAGGGTTATGTTAGGGTTAGGGTTCAGGACCCTAACAAAATAAGCGGATTGTTTCTTTGGATTTGCACTTTACATCACGGCAAATGATACATCGAAATTCATGTCGGAACGCGGAGCCGTCGGAATGTAGGCGTGCTCCCCATTACAACTACATTTTTAAAATGTAATCTACATTGACCACCAACAGTCATGAAGTGATTTGCTTTTGATCAATGCTGCCTTTGGTTTTTAATCTAACAGTGAATGCACCTGTCGTGAGATTTCGTCCCTTCACCGACATAAGTATGCTGCAGGTCTGCTTGCCCAATCTTTCGTCCTCCTTCATGCTAGCCCTGTCACTAAAATGGAAAAAATGGTGCTTGTGCCCAAAAAAAAAATTTGATCGGGGCTCCAAACCGGTTCAAGGAACGTAAACGAAAACCGAAAACAAACAAATTTTATGGAATTTTATGAAGAGCGAAAACGGAAACGAAAAACGATTTTTTCAACTGTTCCGGAACAGAAACGGAACATTATGAAATCCACAAAACCGGTTAGAAACTTTTTTTTCTGTTCTCTATATATTTTAACATATCCTTTGTCTGGGAGACTATTTCCGGCAGTGCATCCATCCAACTTTCACTGTCAAGCATCAAGCTCCATGCATGTGGGGCTCCATCTTGTGGACAAACAAGGAAGCGAATGTAATGGCGTTTTAAACCCGGTTTCACGTTAATACACTTCCACTGAAGTTTGAAAGTCCACCAAATATATTTTGTATTAACCATATCTAAACATAACATTGTACAATATAAGGTTCTTTAAAAACAAACAATATGTTGGTGGCGGAACAGTTCAGTGAACGAAAACTTTAAACATAGGCCTGCCTGAACTGTTCAGAACTGAACTTTTTAGAAATAAATTCATGTTCAAGCCCTGGTTTTGATTGCATTCTGTATTTATGTAAAGGTTGGTGTGTGTTTGGGCAGGGAGAGCCAGTGTTAAGTCACTTTTCTGCTTGAAACACTCCTTTTTCAAGCAGAAAAGATCACTTACTGAGGTCAGAGATTGGTTGGAGTGAGTTGAGTGTCTGAGGTTTTTACGAGGTTTATATCACCGTCCTGCTTTAGCTTTGTGTGCTTGCATCCGCACGCTTCAACACCCACACAAACAAAACCGCACAAATGCCCACGCCGGCGTAGCGGGCCAAGTCGGCCATCATCGCGCCTGGTGGGTCGGTTGGCCGGTGTGCTGGTGGGTCTCGCCACGTACGACCACCGTTCTCCGCCCCCCCTCTCTCTCTCTCTCTCTCCCTCCTGGATGATGGCAAGGCTGTCATGGCAACGGGTGTCGGAAGGGAATGCAAATGTCTCACTGGCCAATTGTCCTAGCAGACCGTGGGATGGGTGGTGAACGGCTGCCCGTGATATAGTGTGCGTGCAGCGGCACGCCTCCTCGGGAGGGAGATGCCACAAGCTGTTGGAGAAGACGCAGAGGAAGCTCAGAATAACATTATAGTATAACTGGAGTGCAGATCCCTGCCAGTGTAGCTCAAATAGCTGTTCTTGAGTTGAGTTCAAGTGTAACAGAGTAGATGATTACTCAGATTTAAGTCAATTGATTCACCATTGTTTGTTTGATGACAGTTTAATATTTCATTTATGTACATAATTACACCGCACTAGAGTGGTATGTTCCATGTGGTCACATGATGTGAGGGGCGGAGTCAGAGCTTAACCAAGGTTGATGAATGAATGCGCATGTCAGTCGTTGGTTGTTCTCTTTGATGACACGCAGCGATGCACACCTGGTCGTTATGTCAGAGGTATGGGCCCTCACGATGTTTGGTTGGATTTTTTGCGACCCATTTCGTAAAATTTTAAGATTTTCTCAGAATTGCCTGGAAAAGGAGTGAAGAAGGGGGAGGAGACATGCGGCAAATCTGCCGGTGAGGGGAGCGAACCCAAGATTCTCTGTGCCATCATGGCATATGTGTGCTTCGTAGTGCACTCACTGTACACACACTGAGCTAGATTATTAACCTGAAACGTTATTGATATTGCCAACGTTGAAAATCATATATTCATCACATTTGAGTGAAGTACAGACCCAACAAGGAAACGATTAATCGCTGTTGATTAATCGATTATCAAATTAGTTGCCGATTAATTAAATAATCAATTATCATCGATTAATCGATTAATCAGTTGCTGCTCTAATTGTAACACCCTTGCATATTTTTTGCATATTGCTTATATCACTTGTTTTGTCTGTTCGCTGCTTTTTGGCGCCCTTTGATTCAATCGACACGCAGTGATGCTGACCTGGTCGTAATAATATTAATAATAATAATAATAATACATTTTATTTGTTAGCGCCTTTCAGGTCACTCAAGGACACTTTACAGAGAGCAAGCAACAGAGCAGAAAAATAGCTATCAAAATATAATAAAAAGTAGAGATGGAGAGAACTGACTAAAAAAACAACTATAATGAAGAAGCAGTCCTGAAGAGGCGGGTTTTGAGGGAGGATTTAAACTGAGGCAGGGAGTCAATGTTGCGTAGTTCAGGTGGGAGTGAGTTCCAGAGTTTGGGTAATGACCTATTGTTATGTCACAGACTTAGACATTAAAGAATTGAAAAGACAGCGAGTGTTCCTGTCTTCTCTACACAACGCACCAGTTACACAAGTAAATTCACAAACAAATTGAATGGCACTTCGTTTCTTCGATTAGAATTTTTTTTTGTTATTTATATTTTACACATTTTACCAATAATTTTTCTCTCGAACCGTGACTCTGTACACTCTGGGCACGCAGTGAGAGTGTAAACAAACTGCATGCTGGCAGCAATATCATCACATGCAACAGCCTGATAAAATGGAATCATTGGTCTAGATGCGTTCATTGAATTTGATGCAGCATGCAACATTTGATGCAGCATGCAACATTTTGGTAATCAAGTATTCTCCCAAAATTCCAAACAATTAAATTGGATAAAAGTTGGCCTAACCCGAAAAGTGAACGTACACACATACGATTTTTAGAAGTTTTGCTGGCGGCACTTAAAAATACAATGATTATAACCCACCGCTCTTCCCTAATTTTGGTGAGCAGTTAAACCAGATTAGCCCAAGTTAACATCAAACCAGCACCAGGCTTTGGTTTTAACTGGGTGGACTCCAGCATGTCCTGGAGCCATGGGCGCCGGTAACATTAGCATTAATAGACTCAACACAGTGAACGCAGAAATAGACTCGATAAAAACAATTAAACCAAATCAAGTCTTATTTTTGTCTCTGTGCACCTCTCGGTTTGAGGAGTGCCTCTGAAAAACCTCTCAGCCTGATTTGCAATTCCATGTGATGCACATAAAGATCCTATGCTGCAGATCAATTAATCACTACCGAATTCCAGATACAGTATGTATAAGTGCTGCAAATTTTATATATATAAATATATATATATATATATATATATATATAATTTTTTTTAAATGTGTACCGAAACCAGGGTCACATAACGCTTTTGCGTACCTATATTTTCTAAACAAAAAAGATATATGTGACAGTGTGATGGTATGTAACTACTAACTAGACCATCCTAGACCTGTCAGTCCCCCTCACAAGCAGTGAAGAGAGAGAGAGAGAGAAAGAACAAACTCATATGAGTGACTCATCAGAAAAATGATGTGCACCCCTGTGTGTGTATGTATATTTATATATATATATATAATTTTTTTTAATTTTTTTTTTTGCAGCTGTGTAATCCTACAAGACAACATTGACATTAAACGTTCAATACATCTTCCTGTAAGACAGATTTAATTATCAAGTTGTTTGTCAGATGTCTGAAAGTTATGATTGCTGTCTATTCCATCTTCAAAACACTTTCCAAAGTCTTTATCTGTCACTCTGTTCTTAGGTATTCAGCTTGTCAAAAAAGTGAAAAAAAAGTTATATATTTGCATTTTCTTCCAATGGTTGAAAAGCAATGTTGTAAAGCATATTATGTGACTTTGTGTTTGTGGATAGTCTTCTACAAATGAAAAAGGAGCAGGCTGTAGCTCCAGTTTGTTTTGAGTGTATTCTTGAGCCGCAAATTGTTATTCCCAATGGGTCGTGGTTGAGCATGTTTCATGGCAGCCACCCCCATTGGTTTGTGAATGTGTATATAATTTCCTGATTGTGATTACTAGAGTATTTAAAAAATGATCTATTATCTATAAACTTAAGATTGCATGTGCATTACATTGGGGAGAGGTGTTTAATCCGAGTTGCAACGACAAGCGCATAGCCCACTGCCCCAGAAGTCTCTTGGGGATTCTAGGGTTCTGGAAAGGGGTTAGACGGGAGAAAGGTTCAGGTTAGGTTTAGGGTTAAGCAATAACACCCGCAGGGACGAAACAACTGTGTCACTCTAAACCCCTATTGAGAGATAAGACCAGTGCATCTTACAGCAGTGCCAACACTCATGTGGTTAGGCTGGAATGGTGTACTGGAATGGGATATATCATACGAGATGGAGTCATATTCCTGGCTCCTTACATAAACGTTCCTTAGCTTCCTGGGAGAATTGGCTGATGCATGACAGCTCACATATCCAGTATGGAGAGTCACCGGTTTGCTTCCTCTTCCTCCCACCGACAACTTTACCACATAGACCTTTCCCCCTGCTTCACTGCTATCCCCCCCCCCTCACCAAAAAATGGCCCCAAAAACATTTAAAAAAGAGAATATGTGAGGCCTTCTGTTGTGCTTCCTGGGCACAACAGTGCCAAGTGTTTTGGATTACTGCGTTCAGTCAGTCAATTCTATTTAAACTAACCAAGGTTGCTTTCTCAGCAACATTGATCTATACAGCGATTAGCAGCTAACTGCCATTGTAACCAAGTTAACTGCAGGAGACCAGATGGAGTTATACCGGCTTCCCTGAGGGCGATTCCAATGCTAAAGTCATAGTTAGGTCTTTTTCTTCCTACATACCCCAATAACCAATTTTAAATAGATCTCTGTTTGATGAGATATTTATTGCCTTAGAAATGAGAAGCTCGGGGGTCCGTGTTGGCCGAGTGGTTATGGACACCGCACCTAACGCGACCCCATTCATGTTAGTGGCGCTGTGTCTACCACAGCGTCCGCAGTGTCGCGAGTTCGACTACGCTCGTCGACTTGTCTGCAATGTCTCCCCCCAATCTCTTCAACTCAGTTTCCGACTAATCCTATCCAATAAAGATGGAAAAACGGTGCTGACACCGGAAAAAATAACTTAAAAAAAAAAAGAGAAATGAGAAGCTGCGTGAAATAGTTTATGCCATCGTGTTCTAGCATAGGTGTGTTTGATCTCTATGCCTTCGATCTATCTTCTAAGTACTCTGGGGGGAATGTTCTTGTGTTGGAAGCCATTTTAAATGAGTATGCATTTTAAAAAATAATAATAAATAAAACTTAAATACTTTGGGCATATCAAACGCCATGTGTCACACCTACTGAGCTGTGATTTGTTAACTTCATTTGAATGACACTTTCCTTTTTGGGCACTTTTTTTCCCGAGCCTGCTTAATCCAGACAAAATGATCATTCTAGTCGCCTGCGATGCGTGCACAATTCACTTGTTCTGGCTTGCCAGGCTAACGTCCTACAGTGGAACAAGCTGATACAAGAAGAAGATGCATTTTCTGGAATAGCCTTGTAATCAAAGCCCGTTCTTCCAGTCTAAATGCGCACATTCGACCACTAGGCCACTGGTGGCCCGATGCTTGCAGATAAAAATAGGACACGCAAAGAAAAATGAAAAGACAATGATTGAGTACCCAGAGTTCAGCAACAAGCACGCACCAAAGTGCTGCAGCCCTTCCACGCCTCCTTCCCCACCCGTCACCCCCATCACCTCTCCCACAGAGTAAATCGGTTATTGGATCCGTTATGACTGATGATGCTAATTACCACTTTTCCTATTCTCTTTTCCCCACCTTTCTTGCGCCGGGAAACAAGGACAGGGCAGATCATTAGCTGATCTTGGCAGGTGAGACGGGTATGACGCAGAGGTGGAACGGGACGAATGGGACGGACAGGCAGGCGCCAATGATCGCCGCTCGGAGGATGAAAGATTGGGGCAGTAATGAGAGAAGAGGTTATTAATCACGCTCGACAAAAGGTGGCAGAGAACTGGGTCGATTCCGAGGCCTGTGGCACCGAGCAAAGGGCTTAGACCTCACCCTGGTAACTAATTAACTAACATCCTGCTAACTAACCACACTTCTCCACTTCACCAGTACTTACCAGCAACCATGGCTGCACCATTTGCCCCGGTGTGCGATGGGTGTGAAAAGAATGAGGTGTAGTGCTGCAAAAAAAAGTATATATTTAGCTGTGTTGCCGAGTCCTAAAGGGATGCCATGCTTTCTATAGGATTCAAGACCAAGATTGATTGGAAATCACAATCTTCTCTTTTCTCCAGTCCTCTGTTAAAGGAGTTCTGTTATTAGCAACAACTATAGGCATTTTTTGCAACTAGGCCGAGATTGAAAATCTCAATCAGTGGTTATGGACACCGCACCTAACGCGACCCCATTCTTGTTAGTGGCGCTGTGTCTTCCGCAGTGTCGCGAGTTCGACTACGCTCGTCGACTTGTCTGCAATGTCTACCCCCGATCTCTTCAACCCAGTTTCCATCTAATCCTATCTAATAAAGATGGACAACGGCGCTGATGCCGGAAAGAATAACACCACCTGTTGATGGTGCTTTAGAGAGTAACTACTTAATGCACATGACTGATCGGGGTCAACGCATCAAATGTAACGGATGAAGCGAGAACTTTAAATTTGAAAACACAAGGATTGAACTGACAGCTAAAGGCAACACAGCCGATTATAGCGGCAACCGATTAAAAAAAAAAAATTATACATAATTGGCAGTGATTAATCGTTGAACATATGCATGGATTTGTCCCAGATTTGGTGTGAAGGTTACAGCAGGATGCAGTACCAGTGGGGGGTGCGAGTATCCGTAAGGTTGGTTAGTCTCAGCTGGATATTTCACTAGGGATAGTATGTATGTGTATGTGTGCTGATATAAAGCCATCATGCTAGCAAGGGGGGGCACCCACCATTTTGGCATTTCTCCACTCCGATCATCTACCGAAATGCAGCGGAACTGCAACGTTCCTTCCAACTGGGTGTCAGCGCTGGATTTTTGATTAGCCGGCATTCGGTCAGGGAACGCCAGCATTTGGGTATGGGTTAGGGTTAAGAACGGCATTTGCAGTATGCCTCAACCGCAGCCCTTCAATATCGTAACGGCAGCGTTTCTGTGTCGGGGCAACACATTTACAATGTCAGAACCCCAGAACATCCAAATAAAGCTGAAGAGAAGAGCCATCAGAATGGAGCAAAGACAAAATGGAGGCCGTAACCCTAGCAAGCACTACCACTCTTTCTCTTTCCCCTGCCTGCTTGCATACACAGAAAGATGAAGAACCAAGGTTTCATTATTCAGTTAAAACCGGGGACTTCAATCATGGTCAATTCGTACCAAAGTAAAGTGACACACAGATACACAGATACTAACACACATGCAGAACCTCACGCAGATACAAACAAACACAACCTTGCAAAAAATACAAACAAATCCAAACGCCGGCCATTATAACAGATAGAGGTAATTCAGTCATAGAAGGTTGGGCATATATGATTGGACGCAGTGGCCTGATCACAGTACATTTGATTTATAGCATGAATTCTGCCAGCCTTTCAAGAGGACAGCATGTAGTAATTGGTTAGTAATTCTCTCAAGCCATCCTTTGATTCCATGTTATTATATCAAAGACACCATGCACAGGCAAAAATCATCGGACTCATTGGAATAAACAATTTCACCCGTCACTGACATCTGATGGCAAAGCAGTGCGGTCTGAGGTTGAGTGAGCCTTAATGCATTTCATTAGTGCATCAAAAAAAAAAAAAAAACTACACGATTCTAGACTTGTGCATCTCTTTTCTTAATTCTGTATCACCTACCACAGTACAGAGAAATTAAAAGAGAATACAACAAAACAGCAAAATATATTATGTATCTGAAGGAAGTGTATGGGGGGGGTTAATATCATTTTTTTTTTTTTTTTTTGCAAAGCAATAGCAGGGCAAAAGCGATATGAGGCGGAGCAGGGAGGGCGGGCTTGTGGCACATACTCGATTTGACTTTAGATGGGAGCGACTAGGAGCTAGTTTTGGCATATTTGTGTACTTAGCAGGAGCTGTTTGATGGCTTCGACGAAGCTCTGAGGATTCAGTTTTAATCCCATGCGGCAGACCGTTTCAGAGTTTTGGGCCGATGAAGGAGAGCGAGTTCTGTCCGAATGAGGTTCTTTTTTGTTTGGTATCTGGATGATGAATGCATCTGAAGCAAATTGGAGACGTTGGCCTTATAGGGTTTGAGACATGAACATTGGAAAATTAAAATAAATGAATCGTAGAGACTGCCAGTCCTGCTGTGTGTCCTCAAAATTTGTTGAGAGTGACAGGCAGAGCATTCCACGCTAACAGACGCCGCAGGATGTGCGAGGCCTAAAAGGATTTCCAATCACGACCTGTGCAAACACACCAACTGCCACAATGTGCTGGTGGTCGGTGGAAGCTATGCTAACTGCAATAGGAACGGGCATGTCTGGGGCATGCCCAAAGCCTATTCCAGAAGTCAGTCCTGAGATGCACCCAACCTGGATAACTTGAAGCACTGGAGGGCCAAACAAACTTGGGGCACTGGGTGTAGCTCAGTTGGGAGAGCGGCCGGTTCAACAAGTGTAGCGTTGACCAAAAGGTTTGAATCCCGGTTGTGGGTGTCCTTGGGCAAGAAGAAGCGCCGCCGTTCCGACATGGAAATGCGCCATGCATGAAAATCCGTTCCTAACCAAAACCCTATTTATCGCTAACATTTCCATTTTCTTGTATTGTCATGAAGAGCCTACTTTTACGTGCTAACTAAAATATTGAGTTTTCACTCAAGCTTACTTGTTATCTGTATAGTATTATGTGTGTTGCTGTGGGGCTTAACAGTGTATCCAAGAGAATGGGCAGGGCGATAGCACTGGGAATTAGTCTCGCATTAGGAACAATATATATATTCAACTCGTTGGAGCAGAGAATGGGCCAAATTGGGAAATGATTAACCACAGCTCGCAATTATTATTTAATGTGGTGAATGTAGACGATTCTTATTCTGAGCTCAACATACAGAAACAAGAATAGGGTTACTTATATTGAGAGAGTGGGATGGCTCTCTCTGCTTTGCGTGAGCACCAATACAGGTCTGTTTTCTCTTTCTTGGTTCTTCTTTGAATGCTGCCGATGGTGAAACATGGTAGATCAATAACTTGCACTGTTAATTGGTTTAACATTTTAAAGTGCCATTAATTAAGTAGGCACAATGCATGGGTTGAATGCCATGTCTCTTTGCCATATTAGCAACACTAGAACATTTCTAGTGTTAACTAATTAACTGATTTCTAGTAGAAATTAGTTGAATTGGTTAATGATTCTACTAACATCTTTGACAATCACTCAAAAGCGTCCAGTTGAATTTTGATTAAATGGCAACAAAAGGCAAAATGCTAGAGGTGAAACATTAGTGTAATATCTTCCGTATTCTATATATACACTGAAAGTAAAACACAATTCTGATTCCCACACAGCGGCGGATCTGCTTGACTATTCTGAGAACTGTGGATAGAAGGTGTCTCTGCGTACAAAAAACATACCGCCCTCAATGTCCCCAAGAGGGAAGAACAGCCAACCAACCAACAACAACATCAACCAACAAAAAACGGGACATCCTGTAGACGTAGATGACTAACCACCATTTTGAAATGTCTCTGTTCTGACTCCTCACCATTTTGAAATCCGATCTAACACAATTAATCAAACGCATCATCTCACACACTTTATGCTAGTGCCGGCATTTCGATTCGCTTCAACTTATGGACATAACGTTGAACAAGGCCATCATTTCGATATTGGTATATCCCCGAAATCCAGACCAAAAAAAAATTTGAAAATGGACCAAACAATTAATTTGGATTGAATTCATCCATTTTGAAAACCTACTCTAGAGCATGAACGCACTGAAACGCACAAATCCATCCGTTCAAAAGTTATTGCGTCAACACGAGGGATCTGTCACAGTGGCAGACCCGGTGGCGGCAGCGACTGCAAAAAGCCCTTCACCGCCACTTGACATTTCGGGGATACAAATATGTAACACATCAGTCAAACCTCGCTGCAGTAGATGATCGAAGTGGAGAAACGCAAAAATGCCTGGTGCCCTCCTACAGAGGGCAATCCCGTATTTTCCAGGGCGGTTGGCCACCCTAGCAGGTAGTAACATCTTTAAGCAGTGGGGCATGTTAAAGGCCATACCACACGCTGGCTCCAAGCATCCAGCCAAACAGCTGAACCTAGTTAGCTCGCCAGGTCGCGTAGCTAATTAGCAGCAACACCTGTGTACGGCTCTGCCTTCCTTATGTTCCATAAACCATCTTGGTGGCCCACCGGATCAACATACTGCACTGCTGTTCCAGAATTTTTTTTCTTTCTTTTTGTTTTATGGGTGACGAGAGCTGAACAATCCCAGATTTACCTCTTAAAGGCATACTTTACGTCTTGTATTTTTTTGTTGTGTTTTTGCACTAATGTCTTGTCCTTCTACATACACTATCTAGGGAGCCACATGCAAATGACATGTCAAACTCAGAACACTCACCTCAAAAACCAAAGTTGAGAACAATCTAAAACAGAGCCCTAAAACTGTACAGTCACATCAAGCTCTGATTTGCGGAAGCAGCACAAGGAAAAAGCTGAGACATTCGTACATGTTTCATGGGGGATATAATTTTGGGAGGACTGCAACGCACAGAAAATGTCTGAACCGGCGCTTTCTTAAGTGATAGTTTGACGCAGTTCCATGTCTAATACCATGTAATATGGAACTGCTAATGCCGTCAACGGAATATTTCTTGCAGCAGAAAGTGACGTCACACAGTGCTCAATTTCAGTTCTGGGAGGACCTCAGAATGAGGAACAAACAACCAGAATACTATTTTAAATTGTATAAACACACAAAAGCGATTAAAACATGATTTTGGAAGTCACCTCATCTTTGTACACACACACACACACACACACACACAATTTTATAT
>OMKY01209965.1:0-18222 GCA_900302395.1 Bregmaceros cantori | reverse complement strand
CCACTCTCCACCAATATCGCCCCATTGTGATTCATATCGCATTAGTGACAGTTCACTATAAAATGAATAAAATAAAAAATTAAACTTGCGCTGTAGTCGCTGTAGCTCCATCACCATTCAATTATTTCCAGAGCATGGAAGTCTAGTGAAGGTCCACTTTGTCTCTTTGCGGCCCTCTCAGTCTCTGTATCTCAAATATCTCAGCGCTGTATCTCAAATGGTGCCCTATATTTCACTGCATTTTTTTGGTGCACTGTGTTAATTTTACGGAACTTTGAAATACTAGTAACTAAAACTAATTACAAAGATGTGTATTATTTATTTTTTATTCCCCACACTGTGTAGATCAATTTGCGTCTTTTGCTACAAGGACTTGAGTCATATTAGTACCTAAGGGTTATAACTAGTATGGTGTTTTTGTTTGGAACTGATGAGAGCTTGGCACACATTGCAGTATGTTGATTTGTTCATTCTGTTTGTGGGTTGATCTGGTCTTCCCCACCCACACACACACACACACACACGCGCGTTTTTTTATATTCCATCACATTACTGCAGGAAACTGGAAAAAAAAAGCTGGAGAACAGGAAGTGGTTGGGTCTGAACAGGAAGTTGTTGGGTCTGAATAGGAATTGGTTTGGTTTGAACAGGAAGAGGGCTCTCCAGAGCTTCATGTCTTCTATAAGAGTGAAAGTAAGCTTGACATCTGTGCCTTGTTAGTGATCGTCCTGCGGTGTTGAGCCGCAGCCATGTCCCGAGATAGAGCTGCTGTCAATAGCGGAGAGGGGAGGGAGGGAGAAGGGGAGAGGGAGGGAGAGAGAATTAATGCATTAAAATCAACAACATGCTTTGTATTTTTGGAAATTTGATATGATTCTCTGTCTGTCCATTACGCATTCTCTCTCTCTCTCTCTCTCTCTCTCTCTCTCTCTCCATCAGGTTCTATACTGCAAAATGTAGCTCATTCTCCCCCACCAACAATGGCTCTCTGTGAATGTGGTGGCGTAGCATGTAGTGGTCTTGTCTCCATTCATTGTCTTTCACTGTCACCATAGCTGATGTGTGTCGTAAATGATCACAGGTTCACTTTCCATCACACCGTTAATCTGTTAATCTCACTCCTAAGCACACAGTTTATGTAGACGATTTTAAATGGTAGCACTTTCTAATACTGTTTGCTTATAAAGCATTCATTGACAATTAACTGGTCATGAGCTAATAATGATTTAATCATGAACCTAACATTCAGAAATGTTTGTAAATGTGTAATAATCCCAAATTCTATATAAATCAGAACAATAAAGTACTTTTTATTGTCTTCAAAAGACAACTGTATCCAATACTATCGGCTCGGTTTCATGTGGCTTTTTTTCTCCTACAACAATATCTGCAATTGACAATATCGTGATTAGGGCTGCAACTAACTATTATTTTAATAGTCGATTAGTTGCCGATTGTTGAAACGATTAATTGATTAACCGGTTATTATTTGAATTTTCAGAAAGTAATTATCAAGTCATATCAAGTTTGTGTAGACCAATAGGTTGTGGTGCCAGCAAAAAACTGCTTAAAATAACTTGGCAATTATTGCCAATTGTTGGCGA
This sequence comes from Bregmaceros cantori, assembly GCA_900302395.1. NCBI lineage: Eukaryota > Metazoa > Chordata > Actinopteri > Gadiformes > Bregmacerotidae > Bregmaceros > Bregmaceros cantori. Next base: position 16,618 of record OMKY01209965.1, on the reverse strand, counting down.
TCAATTTCATAATCATTCATCATATCAGACATTGATTAATCGACTAATCATTGCACCCCTAATCGCGATATGAAAATTCGGATATCACCCAGCCTAATCCAAACTATGCATGTTGAGTGAACGTGGAAAGTGACTTTTTTTTTCCAGTGCAGAATGAAGCATTGAAGGCACAGCATAGACGAGAGTTTTAAAAGGCGTGCCTGAAGATCTCTTCTCCCATTGTGTCTCCAGCCCCTCTTTCACTGTCTGTCATTTGTCTGTCATTGTCCCCGTGCGCCGTCTCTCATTGTGTGGGTGTGTTGTGTGGCCATCTGGAAGACCACCGTGGGATGGTAGAGATGGATGGAGCGAGAGGAAGGCCGCGTGATAAAGTTTAGATTAGTTGCAACCAGGGCTTGAAAACAAAATTATTTTTTAAAACGTTCCGTTCCGAACGTTTTCGTTCTCGGACCCGTTCTGCCACCAAAATATCGTTCCTCAATCAATCAATCAAATATACTTTATTGTCCCAGAAGGGAAATTTGTCTTGGGCAGTGTACACTATAGACATCGACATACAACATGTAGCACATTACATAAACACCAAATGCAGCACAACCACTACGGCAATCCACTATCAACGATAAGCAATAAAAGATGACATTGAAATAAAATGAGCGTTCGAAAGCTGAAATGATACAGTACAGAGTAGACCGCACAACCGGTTCGGAACGCAAACATTTTGTTCGTTCTTAAAGTTCCTTATATTGTGCAATGTTTAGATTTCGTTTATACAACAAAATATATTTGGTGGACTTTCAAACCTCAGCGCAACTGTATTGCATTACATTCACTTCCTCGTCTGTCCACAAGATGGAGCCCCAGATGCATGGGGCTTGATGACTGACGGTGAAAGTGGATGAAAGGAAAGGATATGTTCAAATATATAGAGAACAGAAAAAAAACGTTTTAACCGGTTTTGTGTATTTCATAATGTTCCGTTTCTGTTCCGGAACAGTTTAAGAAATCTTTTTTCATTTCCGTTTCCGCTCCTCATAAAATTCCGTAAAATTCTGTTCGTTTTCGGTTTTCGTGTTCGTTTCTTGAACCGGTTCGGAGCCCTGGATGCGACTAGGGCTGCGCGAAAGAATTCAAAACGAAATTGCATCTTTTTGTTATGAAATGTCTTCTTAATTTTTTTTTTTTTGGGGGCGCAAGCAGCGTTTTTAATTCTTTATTGAGAGAGATAGTGTCTAGCAAAAGTCATAAAATAAAGGAAACTTGTGAAAAAAAATAAAGGTTACCTTTTTATTATTGTAAATCTGGGCAAAGTTGCACAAATTTCAACTTTGAAATAATAGACAGCTGAAATTCAATTTCCGAATGTGTTTTAATTAATTAAAGAAATTAATTAAAACATGTAGGCTTCTTACAATTTACTATACTTTGCTAATGGTAGTTACTATTACTCTAAGGAAGCAAATTAGTCATCACACCACTATAATACTGTTTGCCACACAGAACAAAATGGTAAGCCCTAGGTGCAACCAGAACCACTTCATGTATTGTGTTTACACCTTTTTGTTTATAGAAACTCATCAACTGGAACATGTGTGAGACTGGGTGTGTGAGTTAGGAAGTGGCTCAGACAGTAATATATCAGAGTGTTGGAGGACGCAAGAAGGAGGAAGTTCTCTGCTTAGTCAGCAGTGATCCACGCATTCCCTACCGACATTAGCCTGGGTCCCTCGCCATGTGCGTCACATGTGCACTTGCAACAGTACTAGGGTTGGGAGTCGATCCCAATTTCCTGAATCGAATCGATTTCGATTCATAAGGTCACGATCCGACTCTTTATTAATCTATTTACATTGCTGGATTGCCATTTTAAAATACATACTGTTCCATAGACATGTGTATGTGTAAGAGGGCCAACCATCAGTCAAGTAGGGTGGATTGCCCTTACAGCTTCCTAATGTAGGACAGCCAGTTGGCTAATGTGGCAGTGAAATGTAGTGTTGAACTGTTGAACTTAAAGTTAGACACATTACCATAGTTTGTTTTTACCATAGTTTCACTAGCATTCGTTAGTATAGGGAGAAGCCAGAGACACTGGAACTTAGGTGTCCCACATTCGACAATGGCCCACATTAGGGCAATCCACCCTATTTAATTAAAAAAAAAAAGTCCAAGTTTGAAATTCAAGTCAACAGCACTTTCCGATTCACATACTTCTGAATCGATTCAGTATCTTTTCAGAGTGAATCGATTTTGAATCGATTCACAATCTTTTGAACCCACCCCTAATCGTTCACTAATCGAAGATATTATTTATCAGCATTTATTTTAATGATCAAGGAATTGAATCATAGGTATTGTAGGCAGTTTTGTGCTAACTCTTCTAAGCGTGTTTACAAATAATTTGGTCTGTATACTCGGCCAAATGTCAAATGGCCAGTGTTGCCACAGTTTATTTTAAAAAGTAACCAAGTTAGATTACTCTTTACTTTTTGTTACTTTTAATTATATCCAGTCAAACCATCTTGAAAATATAAAACAACTAGTTTTACCAGTACAGTAGACATTTTGTTAAAAGTGGGTTATAAGGGCCTTTGAACCGGTTCATGCAACAAAAACGAAAATCTGGATTTTTTTTTGTATTTTCCAGGGGACAGAACCGGTTTATACCGGTTTTATTCAATTCCTCAAAGTTTTTGTTGAAACACGGCGCGTCCCGTCCCATGCATGTCCACTGCTCCGCAAAACATCCCTTCCCAGCCCCCCAGCCCCTACTGCGCCACACGTCGCGGCTGTCCGGTGTCCGCTGCTCTGTCTCACATCAGGTCACATCTCTACCAGAGATGTGACCAAGTCCCTCTTTCAAGTCTCAAGTCCTTCTTGGGCAAGTCAAGTCCCAAGTTAACTCCAAATCATGTCATCATTAACATGCTGTATTTCTAGCTCCAGAATCTGGTTTTAATAAAGTAGCAAAAAATCAAACTTGGGCCAACAGGAACAAAATTAACCGTTCCGGGAACTGAATAGTCCGGGAATATTTTTTGTTGTTGTAACCCGTTCAGGAACGTCAATTTATTGGTGGAACTCGTAAGGGGAAATGTTATTGGAATTAACCGATTAGGAAAAAAATATTGGTTCGAAGCCCTGTTTATAACACACTGTAAAACACTATAAACTGAGTCTTTTAGTGCGCGGTGTGTGTGGAAGAGGGAGGGTGTGTAAGTGGGAGGGAGAGAGAGATAAAGAGGGGCATGAAAGTTAAGGATCTGCTTGCTCTCTCCCCCTTGCTCTCTCAATCTTCCTCGCTTCACTGCTTGCATGCACACATTAAGTGTAGAGTCTGCGCACACATACACACTCACCCATAGTCATAGATGGCAAGTAACCAAGTACAAATATGTAAGTACTGTGCTTATGTCGAATTTTCAAGGATCTATTATTTTAGAAGTACTTTTTACTTCTACTCAGTAGATTTTTAACAAAAATATCAGTACTTCTACTCTTTACTTACTTACTTCTACTCTTTTTTTACTGCAACGGCATGGTAGGACTACATGTATAGCGTGAATGAGTCAGTAGGGGGCGGTACTCGGTAATGCACTGAGTACAGTTGCAGTTAATACATTGTTTTTAGTTAGTCTCTGGGTGTGTCCCTCAAAAAAATATCGCCTGTAAAGTGTTAAGGCAAATTTAGGTTTTGTATTTTCTACTTTATACTTCTTAAGTACATTTATCAGCCTGTACTTCTTACAGGCTGAGTAATGAGTAGATATTTGGATCAGTACTTTGTAGTCTTACTCAAGGTTTTTTTTGTTTTTTTTACAAATGTATTTTACTCTTACTCAAGTAAGAAATCCTGGTACTGTTGCCCACTCTGCCCATGTTTCAGCTAAACAGAAGTGGAGACACACAGTGATCTGGAGGAGTAACTTTAATTGGATTACTGGTTTTGACAACATAACGCATTAGATCATTACAGTAGATCTTAGACTTGTTACTAAAATACCTGCTAAATTGGAATAACACGTTACTGACATCACTGCATACGGCCATTCCGCTGGACAAGGGAGCTCCATGCCTCGTGCTGTGCGAGGGCCCCTGGGCCCCTTGTTCAAATCCTCGCCTGTGTAAACGGCCCCCTCGCATGTGTTTACACAGACCAGCTGACGACCTGCCACACACAGCTGTGTGTGTGTGTGTGTGTGTCCATGGGCAAGCCCCCACCTACCTTCCACACAAATTCGCACACACCAACTCAAACCCACTTCTTTAAATTAGCTGTATGACTGTTTATGTGTGTGCACGTATGTGTGTGTGCGTGTGTGTGTGTGTGCGTGTTTGCCCGCCTTGCCCGCATGTGGTCAGGATGTGGGCAGTCAGTTCCTTACAAGTCATAATTGACTAACGATGCACTGGTAAAGCGCATAACACGTGCACTCGCACACACATTCACGTGCATACACAGGGTTGGGTAGTAATGGATTACATGTAATCAGATTACATTAACCTGATTACAAACAGTAAATGTTTGTAAAATGTTGTACATATACAGTGGATTGCCCTGGTGTGGGACACCCAAGCTCCTGTGGGTCTGTACTACTGTTCTATACTGTAGTATTACATTCGTTACTACTACCATTACCTTTAGTATGCTGCTGGTCTCATTTCTGTTTCTATTTCTGTGCTCTGTTTATTACTTGCTGGAGTTGGACAGAGGAAGTAAAATTCCATGTTGTGTGCATGCACGATTTGGCAATAAAGTTGATTCTGATTCTAATTACTTTTTACAAGTAACTATGGCAACAGTGGTTGAGAAATGTTTTATGCGCCAGCCTGTATTGAGTGCACAGCAGGTTTGTGTGCATAGTTAGAGGTGGGGTGAAAGGTGTGTGGCCCGGGGGTCAAAGGTCGGCTGTAACTCTCAATGAGTGTCAGATGTTTGAATAGAGCGACAGGTTTCGACCACCTGACACTGTGTGGCTGTGTCTCAAATGGCGCACTTGGGGTCAGTGTACTGAAATATATTCCACTAACTTTCAGTGCACTGAGTTCTAGTGCAGCACTGTCGCGGTTTAGTGACGTCTCAAATCGAAGACCTCCGCTTTGCGCGCACCAGAAATGACGACCGTACGTTGTGCCTGCCCACTAACAAGTACAGGATCTGAAATGTACTCAACAGAATTTTTTTTAAATGTTTAATGTTTCCAGCCCATTCAGGCTGTTTTTTTCCAAGCTTTATTTATTAGGGTTAGCGGAAACGGGTGAAGATGGGGGGCAGACATGTGGGAAATACGTTGGTGGCGAGATTCGAACCGACTCACCACGCCATTGAGGCATATGTGTGCTTTTCAGCGCCCTGCCTAACCAACTGAGCTACTGGGCAGCACAACTCAACAGATTTTTATAAAGCGCCAAAATCGCAACCGAACAAAAGTTGTTTGTTTTTAGATTTAGATTTAAGGAATATAGCAGCCATTTACCTAACTACCTTTCAACATTGATTGCCCAGTTAAGGACAGTAATTTGGGATTGGTTACAGAACTCCTTTAGCGGAGGACTGGAAGGAAGAGAAAAGAAATAAGAAAGAGGAGACTTGGTCTCGATCGTTGAAAAAAAAAATACATACAGTTTTTGATTAGTTGTTAATATTAATTCATTTTGATTGATTAACAGAACTCCTTTAACAGAGGACTGGAGAAAAGAGGAGCTTGAGATGTTCAATTAACCCCAATCTCGGCCTAGTTGAAGAAATAACTACTGGTTTTTATTATTTGTTGTATATACTCACAAGTATTTTCAAAAGTAAAACAGTACTGAAAAAATAGTGGCTTTTGTTGGGAAATAACCATTTTTTCGCTTGTGTTAGTGTAAAGATACATATTGTACATGTCACATTTATGCAGTTACCTCCCTTACCCATTACAATGTTAATAGTTGTTGTGCATTGGTGATGGTGACTAACAAAATAGAGTATATTTAGGGTGGATAGTCATAATGTGGGCCATTCTTTGCAACGTCCTAATGTGGGACAGTCAGTTGTCTAATGTGGGCCATTTTTTGCAGCTTACTAATGTGGGACAGTCAATTGTCTCATGCAACTTCCTAATGTGGGACAGTGAAATGTAGTATTGAACAGTTTAACCAACTGACATTCATTAGTTTAGGGAGGAGTCTGAGCATAGGTATCCCACATGAGGCTGTGGCCCACATTAGGGCAATCCATCCTATACAATCTACAAAAAGTAATGACTTTTTTGGAAAGTAAGGAGTACAGATATTTGTGTTATAAATGTACTGAGTACAAGTAAGAAGTCGTCAGAGAAATATATATTTCTTAAAGTACTAGTTACTTGAAAAATATACTTGAGTACAGTGTTTTTTCCATCTCTTGTTGTATCACCGCCCCCCACATGGCGTGACCAAGCCCCGCACAGTTTGTCCCACATCCTCTGTGCTATTGTTGGGTCTCCAGTAATATCTTGGTGGGATTCCAGTAATATCCAGAGGCTTGGGAGCCATCTTTTTTAGGGTTTCTCAACTGAAGGGCTCACATTGGGTGGGTGTGGATGAGGAAGGAAAAACAACTTTTTTTCCCCTAACTGCAGCTGTTCAAATCACAATATAGCCTGAATTAAATTAATTCAGAACAAACAAAAATACATTAAATTGTTTACTGTTGGTTTGATTGTGATTTTTTTTAAAGTAATCCAAAAGTAATCAATCCAATCTGGGATTACTTTTGAATTACTTAACAAAAAGGCTTTAATCAAATGACTCCAACAAATATGTTTGAACATGTGTTCCAAATCTTTTTAAATTCAGGCTATATTATGAGTTGAACAACTGCATTTTATAGACAATTATTTGTTAGAAATGATTTGATGTGGGAACGATTAATGTTCTTTTACCATTGCCCATCATGTGATCCGGAAATGGCCGGTAGATGACGGGCGCTGCTGGCAGGTACGGAAGGGTGGGACGATTCAGACTTGCAATCTAGTCTAACAATGCTGCGCTGCAATGCAATGCTTTGAACACGAACACAATAAGATTTTGATTTCTTTTGTACTTTGTTTGTAAGTAAAACTGAAAGCGACTAGGAAAAGTGAATGTGTGAGTCTGTGTAGGTGCATGTCAAATCTACTTTATTGACCCAAACTGGAAATTCGTCTTGGGGAAAGTGCATTTTATACATCATACGCACAACTTGTAGCAAAAAGCTACAGCAGAACAGCACAGACCACGTACAAAGATAAAAGATGACAATGAAATAAAATAAAATGAGCCATGAATTGATAATGTGCAACACCACACAATAATAAAATAGAGTAATAAAACATGAGTACATTTGCAAAAAGTAGTGTGAGATAAAGTAAAGGAGATAAGCACATCAGTGAGTATGCATTTTTGTTTAGCAAACCTACAGACCAGGATACGAACGAGTACTGAAGTCTGTTTTGCGGTGCAATGTTTTGTAACTCCTGCCTGAAGGGAGCAACTCGGGGGCAAATGTGTGATGGAAAGAGCGTTGTGCCTGTGAATAAAGTCATACTATTTTGGGAGAGAAACAGAGATTGCCGGGGCGAGAGGGTAGTTGGGGGTGGATATAGACATTATTATTGCATAATGTCTGCGCTATTCTCATATTCTCAAGCAAAGCACAAAACAGATATTTTAAGATGTTCGACTGCAAGCTTAGCATGTATTGTTTGGAACACACACACAGCATGCATTTACAGACAGACAGACACACACACACACACATACTAATACACACACACACAAGCACAAACAGACGTGCAGAGACAGACACTGGCACAAACACACATGCACACACAGACACACACAAACAAGTGGATCCCCACATGCGGGCGAGGCGGAAGGGAGGGTTGAGCCACTGGAGGCTTGTGGCGCTTCCAGGAATGTGAGCAGACCGTACAGCGCTAGTTGACTGGGCTACTGTGGCTCTCAGACCATACAGAGATGACTGGGCTAGTGTGGCTCTCGTATACCCTGGCGAGCCAGAATCAACGAATCGTCCACACATCGCGCGGCGCTAGGCGGTACATTGGGTCTGGGCAAATCAGGCAAACGTCGCCAGTATACGGGCTGACCAATCGAATTATTCAAGACGTGGGCGGAGTTTGGTAAGGGCTATGCAAGACGTGGGCGGAGTTTCGTTGTCACACCTCCACGCCGTTTGTCCCACCTACTGTACTGCGCTGTGACTGGATAATACGATTTGATTGACACATTGTTCGACGCTGGATTTATCAGACCCAATGAATCGCGTGCGATGCATGGAGGATTTATTGATTCTTCGCCAGGCTAGCCCTCACACCATCCAGCGCTGACTAGGCTAGTTTGGCTCTCTCTGTGATATCAAAATGATGAGTGATGCTTTTTATTAGCTCTGTGGCCTAAATGAAAGAAGTGCATTTACATTGATTGTTATCTTATACAGTCTCATACAGGCATATGAATGAACGAAACATTATGATGGTTCCATCTTACTATAGTCCCTTTACATTGTTTACAACTATTTTTAATCTATATACTTTACAAAATTCACTATACAAAACATTAGTATCCAGTTCCTTGGCTTTCAGTAACTTTCTGAAAGCTTAATAGCGAGTCCCTCCCTGGGCAAGTACACACAGACACACACACGCACACGCACACGCACGCACACATAATTACCGATAATAATCAGTGGTGATTGCTCTAAAACTGCAAGGGTTCAGCTTCCCGTAAAATCTCACAAAGAGAACTTCAAATATACTGTGTTGTATGTACATTGTGTCGACTTTTTCTGACGTGAGCACCATTTTAAATTTTATTGACGGACAATGTTGTGAAAGTGATGACATGGATTTGCAGATAAACAGTGCCATCTACTGTTGAATCACTGGAATTTCCACTGCATCCATGCAATATATTAGCACTGCAGCTTGCAAATATAGTATAGTATCATTTTTTTTAAAAGCCGCTATTAAGGTAATTAATTTTAATGTAATTACTGTGTGTCAATCTAATGTCTAATAATACATTTGTTAGATTACTTGCTACTTGAAATGGCACTAAAATAAAAGTAAAGTAACACGCTAGTGACAACATCTCAGCTTACAACCTCAATAGAGCTGAACGTAGGGTTCAAGTGGGCTGTACCACTGTACTGAAGAGTCATTGGATACATTGTGGGTTTGTTCACACTTTTAGATTATGATTTTTAAACTTTTTTAGACTTTTAAATTCTGGGTTTGTTCACACTTTTAGATTATTGAGATTTTTTTTTTACTATTAAATTCAGGTACACCATTCATTCTATGGATATGTGGAACAGAACAGAACCGAACAGACAAAACAATGCAGTGGTGAATTAATTGCTAGTCATTTTGGAAGAGCGGGACTCGGGGTGGGGGAGCTCGACGGCTAGTCCCGGTAGAGCTTTGGAAGGCGCTATGGTGGGGCTATGGCCGGCACAGGATTGAGGGACTTGATATCGGCCATACCCGTGGACGAGAACCCCCCTGGTTCCTGTAGGGGTAAACGAACAAAAGGGGTGGGGTGGGGGAGTGTGTTTTGGAACGAAGGAGAACCCGACTGAGCGGGAAAACACTCTTATATACACTGCCGACACGTGTAGGAATTGATGTGGGAGTGACCCGTGAATTGGCCGAATCGGAACAGGTGTGTGGTTCGGCCCGATTGGAGCACAGTTAGGGGGGCGTGTGCGCGTAATCAAGTCCCCGAACTTGCGTATGAATACTTCATTTAAACCCTGCCTTGACCCAGCATCTCGTGGCTCTATGCGGAATCGAGAGGAGAAGTGGACGCTGGCATGCTAATTCTTCTTGCAATGCAATTAAAAATATAATATTTTTAATGGTAATCCCTTACAGTTACACATTTTCTCATTAAAAAAAATTATTCAGTAACTATCCCTCCATTACTTTTACTTATACTTACATTTAATTTTAAATGCAACGCTAATACATCCAGCCATCAATATGATATCTCCAATTGTTTTCGCTCTATGAACGGCAGTGCTGTGTCACATGGTTTTGGATGTGGTCTCTTCTGAAAGGTATTCAGCTCCATGTGCATGTTTACATGTTAAAATGTAAATGTAAACTGATGACATATTTTAAAATGTAATAATAAGGTGCTGGAATAACTATTTACAGTAATCAGATTACTGTTATATGATTACATGTAATCCGTTACTACCCAACCCTGCCCGCACACATGCTCACATGCACGCACACACACACACTCACACACACACACACACACACACAAAGGCTGGCAGTAGTAGTTAATAGTTAATGCATGGAGTTGTCTCCAGTGTCCACCCCATAAACAGACGGGTGATGATGACTTGGTTAAAAAAGGCATGTGTCTGTGTGTGCGTGTGAGTGTGTTTGTGTGTTGGACTCCGTTCCCGAGTCCCCACCACAGCAGAATGCCCGTCATTCACAGCCTAGCCACCACACATACCATGCCAGAATACTCTAATGAGGACGGTCTATGTATGAGTGCTTCCATGGGCAATGTCATATCCGGCTTATTTTGGTGTGAGCTGTGAAAAGTGATGTCTTGTTATTAAGGTGTGTGTGTGTGTGTGTGTGTTGTGGAGTGGGCATTGGAAAGTACAATTCCGTACAGTTTGGGCGTTGGCGCTGGGAATGAAGGCGTGTGTTGTGCACTGGCGTCCACAGTTCCACTAAGGGGGCTCTCTGTTCTCTTCCTCACGCACACACACACACACACACACACACATGCTAAGGGTTATGCCCTTCTGACACTTGCGGGCAGTGGAAAAGTTGCATCTAATCCGGAGACTGGAGCTCGATGATAGCGTGAGAGCACAGCCAGGCACGGCTAATCTATCCCAGCACAACTCGACAGATCTAATTTGACTTGGTGGAAATGAGTGTGGGTGGGCCGGGGTGTATAGAGGGGTGGGCTTCAGCGGACTTGGCCCGCCCACTTTTGAGGTAGCGCCATCCCAAGAATCGCGCAATGAATTCTTACAACTCACACACTGTATTGTCTTTCGCATCCAATTTTTAAAAATAATGACAAGGTATCGCGGATCAACAGTGCCATCTACTGTTGACTCACAGGAACCTCCATAGCATCCACATTAGCACTGCAGCTTGCAAATATATAACTATCAGGTCACTTTTTTTTTTGAAAAGGTGCTATTGTGGTAAGTAACTTTAATCTAATTACTGTTTCTCTACAAAATGAATGTCTAATAGTGAATGTGATTACTCATTACATGAACTGGCACTAACATTTAAGTAAAGTTACACATTACTGACAACATCCCATCTTAAAACAGAACCCCACATTTTGGGGGGGGCAACAAAACGGGTTAATGTGCATTAGGGGCTCATGTAAAACATTTGATTTTGTTGTGATCTTTGTGCTTGGTGCCACTGAATCTGCAGTCTGTGTACTTGACTATGTGAACTACACTCTTCACGAAAAGTGCACGAATGTCCAGCAGAGAAGCGCCATTCCAAATGGAATGCTCCATACTAAACTAAAGGCAGCCACACGCCAATGACGCTCAATTGTGATTCACATTACTGCAACAGTTCACTCGAAACTCACATCCGGGTGGTGTCACTACATTGTGTGCGTCTTTGGTCGCCATTCTTTGTTTTGAAGCGTTTGGCCAGTGTGGCTCCGCCCCTTTTGCTACATAGTCAAAATTGCGTCCAAGGAGTGCATGAAGTGTCCATTGGAATTTTGGCCCTTTTGGTTGTGTGTTGTTCAGCACCTATTCACTAGTCTGCTATATTACTAACGAATCCGATACTACTGACTGTGAGCTGAGACTGCTGGATGAACATACTTTCCCATTGGGATCGATACAGTATTCTGATTCTGTTGTTTGATGCTTCAAGTACATGCCACATTGATGGATCACCACTGCCATCCAGTGGCGAGAGTCCATACACACCAACTCTCAGCCTTTATTCGGGTCTAACTTGAAGCGAGTGTTGGTCTAACAACACCAACAGTCGTACAGTATTCAACCATCGCAACTCGTCGGAGGCTGGACACAATCTATTGAATGTAATTTGAACAGAAATTGGATTAGGAGGAGTGACCCTATGGCGTAGTGGTTAAAGACGCTGCAACAAGGCTGCCCCATATACATAGTCTTGTCGCTGTGGCTCAAAACCACAGCACCCGCTGGCGGCTGTGGCTCCCCCCATAGTAACAAATTTGGAGAAAAAAATTGAAAAAAGGTAATTGGATTAGGACCACCAGAGCATAACTAATGTGCCCTCAATTCATGCTGGTGAATCTAGGTGAATTAATATTGACAAATCTTTAGGTGAATTAATCCACAAATGAATCACAAGGAACTCTCATTCAACCCAACTAGACTCTGCCTTGTATTTACATGCATGGAAGAAAGATGTCTCGTGTGGTGTAAATGCACTAAGTTTAATTTCAATGTGAGGCGGTCAGCGCGGGTGGTTTCCACTTCCTCTTGTCCAGGCATCGCGCCAAACACTCCGGAGAAGGGGGTTCACACAGAGTCGTTGACGTCAGATCGTGAATCCGTCTGCCAGCTTGACTTCTTGTGGCCGAGACAAAAAATAAAAAGTGGGGCGATCACAGTTCACTTTGGCCAACGCATGACAAGGGCGCAGCTTTGAGTCAATACCGGGTTTATAGCAATGAAACAAATGACATCGCTGCAGCCGGAGAGCCAGGAGCATGACTTCAGTGTGAACGTCCAAACATAAACGCTGACCTCATGCGAATAATAACATGTGGGGGGAAGGCGCTGCAGGCCGCTGTCAGGGGCAGTTGTAGAAAACTTCATTTTTACCCTTAAGGGCAATTCTGTGTAGTGCTTTCAGTGTAGTGCTGCAATTAGTTGACTAATCGGTTGGATACATTTTCCTTTGCAAGATACCAAATTCTCACGGCAAGCAAGAATTACGAGAAAGTAATCCTGTGAACATGTTTTTTTTTTCTTGACCAACAAATGCACAAAGATTAAGTTACTTCCTCTGACACAAACTCATTACATCTCATTTGTACCGTGATATTTTCTTGGTTTTCTTCATATTCATGTTTTTTTCATCAATTATGTCCATTCAATGTTTCATGTTTTTGAAATGATGACTTAATATCAAATTTGTCTGCCGAATGGTGGGAAATATCAGCACAAAACTGCCAAAAATAACCAATTCAATTATTTGCCGAAGATGGATTATTCAATTTTTTTTGTTGTTAATTAATTTTTATAATTGATTGGTGACTAATCGATTAAACGTTGCACGCCTATTTCAGTTCATTGAAAATGAAAACAAAGAAAAATATAATGTACAAACATACTGACATCAGCCCCCACCCCACACCTACCTAAAGGGGATCGGAGATCTGATCAGTCACTAAATCACTAACATTTGAGTGACTAAATCATTAAAATATTCGATAGCAGTGGCCATAAAAGTCACTATGCAGACCATTGGGGAAGTATTTGGTCTCTCACACAACTAGTTACATAGCTGTAACTAGAAGCACTTAAAGAGTGCAAAACTGCGTCAAAATCGCAGTTTGCAAGATCATAACAGTTGTCAAACTGTGGCGTTACTTATAGGCTACAGAAATGCACAAAACATTAATCACTTGTTCCGTTTGTCATTTCCAACAACTGTACACAATTCCATCCTAACCCGTGCATAATGTTTTCAGTTATCCTGCAGACAGACAAACCAACTTGACCGAAAACATAACCTGCTCGCCGCAAGTAACTATTACTTGTTTGAGGGAATTGAACAACAATAACTCATATTTTCACTTGATAGTTCTTTTAGCTAGGAAACAGTTTTTAATGATTAAATAACACAGGGAAACGGTACAAGTGCAAGTTTCAGATTGATCAATATGGCCTTGACAAGTTTCACATCACGAAGAAAGCCGAAACATCACACGCCCATCCCTAACCCTGACATATCAGCCACCACAGCTGATAACAGGTGTGTCTGTGCTTGTGTTATGCACAAGGCTGTATGTGTATATGTGTGTATCTAGCTGTGTGTGTGTGTTCAAACCCATCTCATCCTCTAGACAAAACAACGAGCCCACAGACACAAATTGTGGTGCCGGAATGCGGGTGAGTGTGCGCGTCAGCGGTCTGCTGTGAAATCTGCTCCCACAGCAGACCGCGCTGTTTGAAAGGATCACTTTGAAATAGGCAATTCAGTTCATGCATTATTAGATTCGTCATTAATGCATTATTCGATTAATCATTCATTGATTTTGGTTGATTAATCATTAACTTTTAGACTTTCTTGGTACTATGGTGTGGTACCCTGCTAGGCAGGACTTTTAATCTGCATGAACATGACACATTATCAACAAGGAAACAACTTTAAAAAATTAAAGTTGTAAAATGTGGGTTTTCATACAGTTATGCTTTTGAAGCTATTGGGATATTATGGACCTACTATGGACGTTAGGAAGATATTCTTGTTAGTTGGTGTAGCGTGCGCCTATGAATCAAATGTATTGTGGTACAAATTCTCAATTAATTGTTTGGTAAGAAAATGTATCGATTTTAAATGTTTTTGATTGGTTAATCGGTTATTTGTTAATCATTCATATCCCTACTTCGAAGTGATCTAAATTAGGAGTGTAAAGGAACATTTGTACACTAAGAAAGTAACTTCACACGTCAATTGTGAACGGTGTCCAAGGAGTACACAAAGTGTCCATCATTCCACACATTGTATTTTGGTCGTTCGAAGCTCACACTTCAGTGAACATGGTAAGAACTTAATAAGAACCGAGAAAGTAACACAGTAACGAGTAATAACATTCTTAGTTCGTAGCCACAGGTGCCAGAATGTTGGACAATAACACTACAAGGCAATGTCAAGGATGCGGTCGGTTTTTGGTCAGGGAATGGGACCCCAGTGAAGGTAGTATGTGGGGGAAATGTGCGTAGTATCGAGTCGGCAACAGGAAAAGCTCAGCCCATTGCCAAGCTTCATCCAGATCGCATTTCAGAATCAGAATACTTTATTGTTCCCAATTGGGAAATTATTTTCATTCAGCAGTCTTGGACAGAAATGCCAAAAGTACCCACATTTCTTACTTAGAGTAAAATCCATTTGTGGAAAAACAACTCGAGTACGACTATAAAGTACTGATCCAAATGTCTACTCGAGTAGAGTGAAACGTACAGGCTCAGAAACATACTCAAAAATTACAGGCTCTAAAATGTACTCAAAAGTATTTTTGAAAGTACAAAGTAAAAAAATAAATGTGTATATAAAATGCACTTTTTCAATGGTACTTTCACAATGTTTGAACGTTTAAATAAATAGCTGAAATCGTAGCCTAAATTACTTCACTTAAGGTTCATAAATCCCACTGCCCACAGAAACATTGTCAAATCATGCTCATAGGCCCAACTCTTAATAACACAAAGAACAGTAACTATAAAAAAAGTAACAAGCCTGTTCTGGGAAAAGTAAGGAGTAGAAGTACAGATATTTCTGTCAAAAATCTACTTGTAAAAGTACTGATACACGAAAAAACAACTTGAGTACAGTACTTAAGTATTTATACTTCATTACATGACATCTCTTGTAGTCAGCAGACAAGTAGATAGGTAATGAGCAGTGACGATGGTGCCGCACAATGCCTCTCGGCTGGCAGCCACCATGAACTACACTGCCCCCCTCCCACAAGGTTTCCGACCACGGAAACCCAGCTTCAACCCCGCGATTCCCCATCCATACTCAGCCGAGCAGTGTGGGAGTTCAGTGCTGACACCAATGTAATGGAATGGGGCCCCAGGGGTGAGGCCAGTGTAGTTGACAACTGTGCCATCACGTCACTCGACTCGCTTTAATTAGTGTATCATCATCAGAGATGGAAAATAACGAAGTACAAATACTAAGTTACTGTACTTAACTTGAGTGCATTTTTCAAGTAACTTACTTTTAGAAGGATGTATCCGACAGAATTTTTACTAGTATATTTTCAACACAAATATCTGTACTTTCTACTCCTTACTTTTCCGAAAACGAGCATGTCACTTTTTATAGAATCCATCAATATACTCTATTCTATTTGGGGAATGATGCAGATGTACATGCACTATTAGGGACTTTAAGCATGCATGGTTTTGTGCTGTCCAGTAGCTCAGTCGGTTAGGCAGTGCACTGGAAAGCACGCATATGCCTTAATGGCGCGGTGAGTCGGTGGTTCGAATCCCACCACCGACGTATATCCCGGATGTCTACCCCCCCATCTTCACCTGTTTCCACTAACCCTAATTAATAAAGCTTGGGGAAAAAAACAGCCTTAATGGGCTGGAAAAAACCTTTTTAACTCTTTGACTGCCAAGCCTCTTCAGCATTCACTGTCCCCAATTTGCCAGGGGTTTTCAGGCATTTTTGGGACTTAAGTAGAGGCCCACAGAATATTTTCTCCATCGTCTATTAAAACACACGATGGCCCATTTTGTAGATGAGATTCTATATTCCAACCAGGAAAAAAAATGGTGTGCCTCAGCCCTCCTGTTTCAGAGATATGAGTGTTGAATTATGGGTAAAAATGGACATTTCTG
>OMKY01209959.1:0-12105 GCA_900302395.1 Bregmaceros cantori | reverse complement strand
ATATATATATATATATATATTATATATATTCAGAGAACCCCATCATTGGAGAGAGTTCTCTGGACCATCTCACGATCGTGCCAATGAGAAATGGTAATTAGTGTTTGACCGAGGCCTAGACGTATAAACTCATGGACAGGAGAGATGTGACTTTGAGGGCGCAGGTTGAAAAAAAAAAGACGCAAAGAAGTGCTCGCGCCGAGATTCGACCTCTGGACGTTGTCTTTACAGTCGGCCATGTTACCGCTGCGCTATACAAACTGATGCGTAGATGGGGAGCAGGCAACCTTAAGTTACTGTCATCGGCACATCCGCCATGTTTTAATCCTGAAACATCCCAAACGCGATCGGAAACGTTCGAAAATGGCACCGCCGGTCAAAAACGGCATCGGCCGTTTGGGAGACTGAATGTGCCTCGGGCGCAATTGCAGGAGAACACAGCCACGCGTTCACCCGTTAAAATCAAATCAAACTTTATTTATATAGCACTTTTCATACAGAGCAATGTTACTTATAGGCTACAGAAATGCACCAAAATGTAATCACTTCTTTCTTTCGTTATTTTCAACAACTCTGGGAAATTTTCATCCAGATCCATGCTCAACTTTTTCAGTTATCTAGGGGACAAACCAACGCGGGTGAAAACATCATCTGCTCCGTGGGCTCCGCCCCGGCACAGGTAATAAGGAAAAACAAAATGACTACCACAGCACCAAGCTAACCCTCTTCAAACTAACACAAGCTCGCATGCTGTGACATGTTATCCATGTTTTATAAATCTGCTGTAGAGAGGTCACTCCTGCAGGCAGCTGCACACAGAGGATAGTGTGACTGAGGCAAGAGAGAGAAACAGACTTGACAGGTTGATCAAGGAGGCAGGCTCGGGCAGATGTACTGCAGTTGCTGAAAGCCGTGTTCTGGTCACGGGGCTCGTTAGTTTTTCGTTGTTTTTTTTTGCGCACAGACGGGGTAGGATAACGTGTATAATTTTAGTCCGTAGGGGGCGCTGATGTACCGAGTGCAGACCCAGTTATTACGTTAATAAGTGGTTTTCATTCAGTCCCGAGATATAAGCTAAATTAGGCTAAGTTGTTAGTCATTTATTAAAACAATAGCATTGACAAACTAACATTGAAAAAAATTAATTTCACATACACCTTTATTTTTAGTACTTTGTGCTTTATACTTTCAAAAATACTTTTGAGTACATTTTAGAGCCCGTACTTTTTACCTTCAAAAATACTTTTTGAGTACATTTCTCAGTCTGTACTCTTTACTTTACTTGAGTAGATATTTGGATCAGTACTTTGTAGTCTTACTCGAGCTGTTTTGATTTTTTTCACTAATGTATTTTACTCTTACTCGAGTAAGAAATCTGGATACTTTTGCAGGGAGCTATGCAATAATTTAGGCTGAGAGTTATGATTTTTTTTTTTCTGGAGACATTTGTTGCAAGTTGGAGTTTTCCAGAAAAATACGACTTTAGAGGAGCACAGTAATTGGCTATTATTTCATATTTTGTTGAAGACATATTTGCTCAGGTAGCCTTGAGACACGCACGGACACACGGACACGCACACACAAGCTACCGATAAGCGAATTAACTTTTTAATGACCCCTTCAATTTCTCCCGTGCCCCCTCATCTGACCAGCAACCTGCCATCGTAGCACAATTTAATTGGCTGGAGAGATCGGATGTAACACGGAAGGTGGGGAGGGCTGGCGCTAGTCTATTGTTAGTGCAGGAGCATAACAACTTGTTAGCTGGATGGGAAGACACTTCATGTACCTATTTGCATAGAACCACACTCTCTCGCACTCTGTCTGTTGGGGGCTGCCATAACAAAATAGCTAGTTTAGCCCGCCATGAGGCGTTGGCAACAATCTCTTTGAAATGACTGCCTGTGTCCGAAATCGGCAGAAAAAATAACCAAAAAAAAGTTGGTCGATGATTGCGCTGCACCTGAATTATGTTTTCACCCGCGTCGGTTTGTCCCCTCGATAACTGAAAAAGTCGAGCACAGATCTGGATGAAAATTGCCCAGAGTTGTTGGAAATGACACAACAAAGAAGGGGTTAAAGTTTGGTGCATTTCTGTAGCCTATAAGTAACATTGCTCTGCATGAAAAATGCTATATAAATAAAGTTTGATTTGATATTAACGGGTGAACGCGTGGATGTGTTCTCCCGCAGTTGCGCCCGATGCGCATTCAGTCTCCCAAACGGCCCGATGCCATTTTTGACCGGCGGTGCCATTTCCGAACGTTTCTATCGCGTTCGGGATGTTTCGGATTTAAAACATGGCGGACGCCATAACAGCATAACAACTTGCCCCCCCCCCTTCCCCCCAAAATGAAAAAAAAATTGCTTGTTAGCTGGATGGGAAAGACACTTCATGTACCTATTTGCATACGCAGAACCTTGTCTGTTGGGGGCAGCCATGACAAAATAGCTAGTTTAGTCGTTGGCAACAATTTCTATGAAATTACTGGCTGTGTCCGAAATCGCTCCCTATCCTCCATATAGTGCACTATATGGGGGCGCACTCCATTTTGTAGGGGTGTCCGAATTCTCCATGTACCCTATAAAGTGAGCCAAAATATCCCACAATGTACTGCAAAAAGTAGTCGGCATCGGATGTACCCTAGACGGAGCAATATAACCCATAATGCATTGTGAGACGTTTTAAAAATGACCTAAACTTCAAAAATAAAAAATAAAAAAATGGCACATTGTGAGTAAATGGCGACCGACTGCGGCAAATCTACTTCTGACTTTTTTTGATTATTGTTGAATTTTATAATTATATTTTTATAATTATATTTATTATAATCATTTTGACGGCGCCAACTCTAGTGTCCGAAATATCGGCTGTTGCTGTTGAGTGCACTATACGTGAGTGCACTATATGGGGGGTAGGGAGCGATTTCATACACAGCCATAGTGAACGCTCGGGTGAAGGGAACGGCTGGGATCGTTTGACAGAAAACTATTTGTTTGAATTATTTCCGATTTAATTCTTTCTAAATTACAGGAATATTTGTTTGTGTTAAATACATATATAGAATGTCGATCACAGCTTTTTTTGGTCTTTAGGAATCAAGATTCAAGATTCATTTTAATTTGCCATTCATATACATGACACATGGAATTTTAGTTACACATGAAGTAACTCTCTCCAGATCAACAGGTAATGAACTAGGTCAACACAAGAAGCACATGTAACATGTCAACGTATCAAGCAGGGCTGCCCCCTGCTGGGCTAATGTGGAAGTATTTGAAATTAAAAAAAAAATGCATTCCTTTCTTTTGAGAGTTATTTGTAATTAATATGTAGTGTAAAACCCTTGTTGGGTCATGGCTAATGCCTAACAGACTGGGGAAGTTTTGATTTTAAATCTTTATTTTATTTCTTTTGGGCCATTTTCAGCTTTATTTGAGAGGATTAAATAGGAAGTAAAACAGCACTGTTTGAGAGATGCCAGCGTTGATCTTCGTTCATTGTAGATACAACAGCATTAATGGCCTGCTTACCAGACCATAGCACACACGCCAGCAGCCACAGAACCATCTACCGCCTTTCAGCACCCTGGACAGCTACTGGGCCGCTAATACGCTGTCCAGGACCCTCTCAACAGCTTATTAACAGCTCAACCGCTGTCCAGGGTCCTGAATTTACCTGAATTCAGTTGCATTTGTTATGTGTGTGTGCAATAAATGGGCTGTGGCTACAGGCTTGGAAAAATACAGAAAATGCCTGATATGGCTATAAATATTCTGTACTTATTACTTTTTTAGTATAATTTTTTTTTCAGTATATCGTCCACCTCTAGTGTTTTGTGTACACAAACGCAAGGCGTAGGGGAAATAATGGTTTTGTGTGCGCAACATTTTGGCTTTATTGTCTATATATTGTTTTTTTATATGTGCCAATCATATCATAAGCATGTATTATATATTTATTTCGTTTTTACTTTACCCGAGTAGATATTTGTTGTGTTTTTTTTTGTTTTTTTTTTCA
The DNA here is from genome assembly GCA_900302395.1 of Bregmaceros cantori. Classification (NCBI taxonomy): domain Eukaryota; kingdom Metazoa; phylum Chordata; class Actinopteri; order Gadiformes; family Bregmacerotidae; genus Bregmaceros; species Bregmaceros cantori. The sequence continues at coordinate 8,084 of OMKY01209959.1, read as the reverse complement.
AAAGTATTTTACTCTTACTCAAGTAAGAAATCTTGGGACTTTTGCCATCTCTGCATACATGATACCACCAAAATGTCCGCCCGCCCCCCTCCAAGCCATGATGTCACACGCAGCATCCCTATTCTGATGAACCATTGTGAATGATGGGGGTTGGCCTGCTGGCCCGTGCAGGGATTGGCGTCACCGTGCGGTCATTAACACTTGGCTGTTTGCCAGCCCTCAGTCTCTACACAGCACGTGGTACAACGTTCAGCTTTTTACTTTGACTTCTTCTTAAAGGTCTCTACCAGAGATGTGACCAAGTCCCTCTTTCAAGTCTCAAGTCCTTCTTGGGCAAGTCAAGTCAAGTCCCAAGTCAACTCCAAGTCAAGTCATCATTAACATGCTGTCATTTTAGCTCCACAATCTGATTTTAATAAAGTCAAAAGCAAGCAATAATAGCATCGTTTGATTTTTTGCTACTTTATTAAAATCAGATTGTGGAACTAAAATGATAGCATGTTAGTGATGACTTGACTTGGAGTTGACTTGGGACTTGACTTGACTTGCCCAAGAAGGACTTGAGACTTGAGACTTGAAAGAGAGACTTGGTCACATCTCTGGTCTCTACACAGCAGTTTAATGTCTCCATGTGGTACAACGTTCAGCTTTTTACTTTGACTTCTTCTTAAAGGTCTCTACCAGAGATGTGACCAAGTCCCTCTTTCAAGTCTCAAGTCCTTCTTGGGCAAGTCAAGTCAAGTCCCGAGTCAACTCCAAGTCAAGTCATCATTAACATGCTGTCATTTTAGCTCCAGAATCTGATTTTAATAAAGTAGCAAAAACTCAAACGATGCTATTATAAAAGCCAAACTATTGCTTGCTTTTGACTTTATGAAAAATCAGATTGTGGAGCTAAAATGACAGCATGTTAATGATGACTTGACTTGGAGTTGACTTGGGACTTGACTTGCCCAAGAAGGACTTGAGGCTTGAGACTTGAAAGAGGGACTTGGTCACATCTCTGATACTATCCATGTTTATACAGAGATTCGGTTTACCCTGCAGTGGTTGGGTAAACCATGGTTAGATAGTTAATATAGTGCACTCAACAGCAACGGTCGAGATTTCGGACACTAGAGTCCGCGCCGTCAAAATTATTATAAAATATAATATATAATAATAATAAAAAATATAATTATTAAATTCAACAATCATTAGAAAATGTCAGAAGTCTGTACCACGGCAAATCGACACAATTTGCCGTGGTCGGTCGCTATTTACTCCCGCCGTGCAATGTTTTTGAAGTTTAGGTCATTTTTAAAACGTCTTGCAATGCATTATGGGTTATATTGCTAGGTCTAGGGTACATCCGATGCTCACTACTTTCGGTGCATTGTGGAATACTTTCAGTGCACTATATAGGGTACATGGTTTGCGCCCCATATAGTGCACTATATGGGGGACAGGGAGCGTTTTCAGACACGGCCAATGTCTCTTGTGAAAGTGTTCAATTTTTTTTGCAAAACCCATACGCTAACAGACCTAGCCCGGTTCATGGCGATTCACAATATATATGGTTTTGGGTATCTAGGTGTTGTAGTCTAGGAGACGTTGGTATAAATATAGCGTTTTGTTGTCTTTTTAAAAATACAATCTCACAAAGAACCTATTCAGATGAAGGCCACTGGGGGCGGAACCTAAAAGGTCAACTGTAATTAAAATTAGGTCCATCACAGACTGTTTTTAATCAAGTGTTGGCCAGAAAATGGAGGCTGTCCTGCGTGGGCGCATAAAACAATTCAAAGTAATGACATTCACAGGTGCGTTGATATAAATATACAGATATGGGCAGAGTAGCCATAAAAATTACTCAAGTAAAAGTATTGTTACCTCAGCAAAATATTACTCAAGTAGGAGTAAAAAGTAGTCATCCAAATAGTTACTCAAGTAAAAGTAAAAAAGTATTTCACAAAAAAGTTACTTAAGTAGAGTAACTTTCAGTTTAAAAAAAATGAATTCAAAAAATGAATGAAAAAAAAAAGAGAGCCCGAGAGAGAGAGCCCGAGAGGGAGACAGAGACCAAGTGAGAGAGAGGGAGAGCGAGAGAGAAAGCGCCCGAGAGAGAGATATGACATCAACATATGTGCCAACAGTTCCCAACGGTAGTCGCTAAAGGCAGAGTACTTAACCGGAAACGAACTTAAATGTATAGATTTTTACGAGGAGCGGAAACGGAAACAAAAAAAGATGTATTGAAATGTTCCGGAACAGAAACGAAACATTATTAAATTATTTATGGTTGTGCATCCATTCAATTTTCACTGTCAGTCATCAAGCCCCATGTATTTGGGGCTCCATCTTGTGGACAGACGAGGTAGTGAATGTAAAGGCGTTTTAATACAGTTACACAGAAGTTTGAAAGTCCACCAAATATATTCTGTATAAACTATATCTAAACTTAACATTGCACAATATGAGGAACTTTAAGAACGAACAAAATCTTTGTGTTCCGAACCGGTTCAGGACCGATATTTTGGTGGCGGAACGGTTCCGAGAACGAAAACGTTAAACATAGACCTGCCTGAACTGTTCGGAATGGAACGCTTCAAAAACAATTCCGTTTCAAGCCCTGGTCAGAAACGAAGAACCCTCTTTTCCCTGAAAGGTATGTACTCCAGCCTCCTCAGGTTGGTGTATCCTGACAGACTCTCTCTAGAGCTCCAGGTTGATTGGCATTCTGTTGCGTGTGAGGGAACGCTGGGGACGCCTCCTGCATTTATAGTGTGCACCATGTTTGTTTTCCTCCTGCTTCCTGCAACCACCTCTTTCATCCTGCCTCGGAATATGAGACGACGACTGTGTTGTGCCTGGAGCGCAGCGTGCTGCTGCTGCTGGCCGCATCAGATGGTAGAGCTTCATAAACAGAATTTTTGGTGCAGTCGGCCGGTGTTGTATATTTTTGTGAGTTCTATGTGAACACTGTAGAGGAATTTTCTTAGTATGTTATAAATCGTCAGTCAGGATCAGGGCTCCGAACCGGTTCAAGGAACGAAAACGGAAAACGAAAACGGAAAACAAGCGGAATTTTACAGAATTTCTCTAGGAGCGGAAACGAAAAAAGATTTCTTCAACTGTTCCGGAACAGAAACTGAACATTCTGAAATCCACAAAACTGGTTAAAAACGTTTTTTTTTTTCGTTCTCTATATATATATGAACATATCCTGGGTGACCATTTTCATCCACTTTCACTGTCAGTCATCAAGCCCCATCCATCTGGGGCTCCATCTTGTGGACAGACGAGGAAGCGAATGTAATGGCATTAATACAGTTGTACTGAAGTTTGAAAGTCCACCAAAAATATTTAGTATTTAAACTAAATCTAAACTTAACATTGTACACTATAATATATAATATATAAAATATATAAAACCTCTCAAGCCAGAAGTCAGCCAAATGGTATGAAATATATAATAAATATGATCAGGGCTTGAAAACAAAATTATTTTTTAAAAGTTCCATTCCGAACTGTTCAAGCAGGCCTATGTTCAGAGCGCAAACATTTCGTTCATTCTTAAAGTTCCTCATATTGTGCAATGTTACGTCTAGATATAGTTCATACAAAATATATTTGGCTTTCTGACTTTCACACTTCAGTGCAACTGTATTAACGTGAAACCGGGTTCAAAACGCCATTACATTCACTTCCTCGTCTGTCCACAAGATGGAGCCCCAGATGCATGGGGCTTGATGACTGACAGTGAAAGTTGGATGGATGCACAACCGGAAATAGTCTCCCAGACATATGATATGTTAAAATATATAGAGAACAGGAAAAAAAAAAACGTTTTTAACCGGTGGCTTTCTTAATGTTCTGTTTCAGTTCCGGAACAGTTGAACAAACAGTTTTTCATTCCTTGAACTGGTTCGGAGCCCTGAATATAATATGACATATTTCTTATTCTACAACAAGTCCAAAACCTGCGTCTAAAATCGATGTGATTATCCGTGGTTCCACGGGCCGGATGTCGTGGTCTAACAGCTGCACCACAGAACCAGGTTCCATCTATCATCTGGAAAGTAAAATTGCAAACCTCACACATGGAAAAAAAATATGTGGAAACAGATTCTGTGTCCACAGAACTGGCCTGCATATTGTTATCTTTCTTTCTCTTCTCCCCACAGGCTCTCATTGTCTCCCAGCTCTCGTCTTTCCCTCTGTCATAAAGTGAGAATGTAATTAACGCTGCCTTCCGGACACGCTGGCTAATAGAAAATCCTTATTGAAAGAACCTCTGCTTGGCTGCTGTTGAACTTTTAAAGTGAAAAGTGTAATGGACTTAATATATCCCTGCCCTACTGCGGTGACAGTCGAGAGGGGGGAGGGACACACTTCCACCTGCAAATTTCAGACCTTCCACGTGCAGATCTGTTTCAGAACCAACTTACCGTCCACGCATCGCACATCTGTTTTAAAACCAACTTACCGTCCACGCATCGCACATCTGGTTTAGAACCAACTTACCGTCCATGCATCGCACATCTGTTTCAGAACCAACTTACCGTCCACGCATCGCACATCTGTTTTAGAACCAACTTACCATCCACGCATCGCACATCTGGTTTTATTAACCGGTATTAACCGGTTACCATTATTTTAAAATAAGTGTTCCTGTTCCGGAACAAGAAAAATAATAACGTTTCCGGTTTCGTTTCTGTTCCCTGGAAAATATTAAAAGTTCCCGGTTTTCGCTTTCTTCCTTGAACCGGTTCAAAGCCCTGGATAAAAGTGACAACTTTGAACTTCTGAATCAAAAAATTCTGTATCAAAACTATTTTTTTTCTACCAGAAAGTAGTATAGTAGTATAAAAAAGTAGTATAAAAAAGTAAGAGTTAACACAGTATGTAGTAAGTAAAAGTAGTATAGTAGTATAAAAAAGTAAGGTTAACACAGTTATCAACACTTTCTCACATCATGCCATCTGCAACCTTGGCTCGCCAAGATGGACGCCCTAACAGATAATTGGCGCCTGATGAAAGTCGGGAGCCGCGGGGAGGGGCGGAGCTCTCTAATTCTCTCTAATTAAGTCTGTGTAATAACAGTTACAGGACGACACGCCGCGCTGCACCTGCCCGCATAACACGGCTCGCGCATGCACCTAACACGCGTCGGCGTGTAACAGACACCGCCGCGCACACGCCCGCGACACCCGCGGCGGGCACGACCTGCAGACTCAAAGTTATTTTTTGCTGGATATCGAAGGCGCAAATTTCTTCTCATTATACGTTACACACCTATGTAATTATACGCGCCACTTAAGGGTCTCACTGTGAAGTTTATCACTACTTCTGATTTCTGGCTTGCGTCTCAATTCTATACATGCCAAACTATGCCTGATGAAGTATGCAGTCGTTGCCGACTGCTAAAGGGATATGTCCGAAATGTTGTAGAAGCAACGATTGACACCCAGGAATGCTTTCTAGCAGGTCTATATTTCACGTTTTCGTTCTCTGAACCGTTCCGGCACCAAATGATCAGCCCTGAACCGGTTCGGAATGCAAAAATGTTGTTTGTTCTTAAAGTTCCTTATATTGTGCAATGTTGAGTTTAGTTATAGTTCATACAAAATATATTTGGTGGACTTTTAAACTTCAGTGCAACTGTATTAACGGGAAATCCGGGTTTAAAACGCCATTACATTCACTTCCTGGTCTGTCCACAAGATGGAGCCCCAAATGCATGAGGCTTGATGACTGACAGTGAAAGTTGTGGTTTAATAATGTTCCGTTTGTGTTCCGTAACAGTTGACAAAATCTTTTTTTCATTTCCGTTTCTCCTCCCCACAAAATTCCGTTCGTTTTTGGTTTTCGTTCTTTGAACCGGTTCAAGTTAACGCGAAGGATCCTACACGGTGGCGCATGCAAAACCATTACATCCCCTATGCCCTACGCTTCGGGGATACACTAAGTGACCTCTGAATGCAAACAATTTTTACATTCAAATCAGTTTCTTCCCCCATGCAATGAATATCGCTGCATATTGTTTACTGATAAGATGGTTGGCACTGAAGCTAACTTAAGCCCTTTTTCCACTGTCTTACTTAAGGCCAGCACGTCACAGTTCACATGCACATCCACCCCGGAAATCGCTTCTTCAGAAGGTCAAATCGGCCAGGCCAGGGTTCAGGACCCACTGAGATGTGGGTCCAGAATCTGACCGTCCTTGGCCACCGAATGGTCTCACCCCGAGGGGGTGATGAGACGTGGCCGGTCAATCACAGGAGGGAGGCGTGTGTGTGTCCACTCTGTGCTCGGTATGGGTGCTTTAGCGATTGCGCCACACAGCCAGCACAGCCAGCACAGCGTGTCGTTTTGTTGGACCTCATAGAACATTTCCTGCGGCCTCGGGGGTGAAAAAAACTCAAATTAACATTTCTGTCCGGTAGGTTTTTCAGAGTTAATTACAAGAAAAGGTTCTGGTAGTCAACACGCTAATTTACCAAAGTAGCATGTTTTTTTTTTCTTTCGTCTATCTTCAGGCTCCTAATTCAGCTGTCAGAGTACAACGTCCTTTATATCGACAAACTTAATTGTACTGTCAATGTACTTTGCCTTTGGCTTTGGCTCACACGCTGCGTTCCTAGTTTCCTTCTACCTTGATGGTGTCCTGACAAAGCTGCGTTTAGTTCAAGTAAGTTCAGGGAATGTACATAATTTGTATTCTGTAAAAGACTCGGTTGTTCCTAAAAGTGCTCTGTTCTTGCTGCGCTGCAGACAGGGGCGTAGACACAGATTCTACAGCTTTTCTTTTTTTTTTTTTTCAGTTGATGGGTACTAGCGCCCTCGACTGTGGTCTGCCGGAGGCCCTCAGGGCCTCCGAGAACTGTCGACAGTGCTGGACTGATTGACAGTAGGGCACACCGGGCATTTGCCTGGTGGCCTGATGGCCAATAGTGGCCTGATGGCCAATAGTGATACCGTCCAGGGCTCTGAACCGGTTCAAGGAACGAAAACCGAAAACAAAAAGAATTTTGCGTAATTTTACGAGGAGCGGAAACGGGAACATTATGAAATCCACAAAACCGGTTAAAAATCGTTTTTTCTGTTCTCTATATACTTTAACATATCCTTTGTCTGGGAGACTATTTCTGGTTGTGCATCAATCCAACTTTCACTGTCAGTCATCAAGCCCCATGTATCTGGGGCTCCATCTTGTGGACAGATGAGGAAGCGAATGTAATGGCGTTTTAAACCCGGTTTTCACGTTAATACAGTTGCACTGAAGTTTGAAAGTCTACCAAATATATTTTGTATGAACAATAACTAAACTTGGCATTGCGCAATATAAGGAACTTTAAGAACAAACAAAAAGTTTCCGTTCCGAACCGGTTCAGGACCAATATTTTGGTGGCGGAACGGTTCCGAGAACGAACACGTTAAAAATAGGCCTGCCTGTTTTCAAGCCCTGATGACGTCTAATGTATAAAATAAAAATAATATTTAAAAACAAAAACGCTACTGAGGTGGATATGGTTATAACGGTATATGAACCATCCTAGTAGCCATGATGGATTGTGTTCTGGGCCAATGAGATGAGGTACAGGCCAATTCTATTTTCCTTGTTTAGGGCCCTGAGGTTGAGGAGACGTTATAGTACCTGGTGGTGCACATTTCTTTGACCTGGCTTCTAACTAATATTCCCTTTGTTCTGTTCTTTGTTTTGTCTCATTATGGCTGATGACTTTTTACTTGTACTGAGTAGATTTTAACAGAAATATCTGTACTTCTACTTCTTACTTTTCCTTAAACAGGCTGGTTACTGTTTTGCACACCCTTGGTAAGTGGTAGTGAGATGTATAGTGTGAATGAGGGGGCGGTAATGCCAACAGATGTTAATTTCAATGTTTGGCAGTGGGATTTATGAACCTTGAAGTAAGTTAGGCTAGGTGTTTAACAATTTATTCAACCATTTTAAAACTGGCATTTATGAAGTGAATTTTATATATAATTTCATTTTTTTCTTCTTTGTACTTTATACTTCAAAAATACTTAAATAAATGTTAGAGCCTTTACTCTTTTTAATTTCAAAAATACTTCTTGAG
>OMKY01209958.1:0-13050 GCA_900302395.1 Bregmaceros cantori | reverse complement strand
AGTGAACTCATAATTCTTCACGCCTCTATGGCGTAAGTGTGCTTTGCAATGCACTGTCATTAGACTGAGGTACTGCGGTACACTAATTTGTTTTTAACCATTACAAATCCATGATTATTTTAAAAAAATAAGTTAAATAAGTTTAAATAAGCCTAGTTCCAAATTATTTATGCATAATTCCTTCGTTTGAAAAAAATAAACATTATATTCGAAAACCACGAAGAAACGCTACTCAGGTTGCTTGTTGTTGTTCACAAAAGCCAAAGATAGAGCACGATCTGTGATGGAACTTGCCGCACCGTATTTGAATTTTTTGAATGAATGAATGAATTTATTAATTATAGTGTCGTGCTACTTACATGTAGCCCAGCCATTTTCACGGTTTGATCTAGTGACAAAAAATAAAGATGTATAAACGAGAGAAAACCAGTTTGTTAAAAATCCCCTAGTTAGCTGTTAAAAGTATTGTAATGAGATGCACCAGCGCGGTGCATGCTGGTCTGACACCGTGGGTGTCTCAGCATGTACCAGCAGTACCACCAGTAAATAGAGTCTGAACGAACCTCGGCAATGGCTGAGTTCAGCTATTGCCGATGTAAGTTCCCCTATTCCCAGCTCCTCCACGAGGGGACAGCCTTTCGTTACATTGGTGTCAGGAAGTGGTTGACGGACCGCACGCGGTGGGGATCAGGCGAAGGGCGCCGTGGAGTTGGAGCGGCTCTCGGGACGAGGGCCATGTCGGGAGGGGACAGTGTAATGAGATGCACCAGCGCGGTGCATGCTGGTCTGACACCGTTGGTGTCTCAGCATGTACCAGCGCGGCCCTTAAATAGAGTCCGAACGAACCAGTGGAGGAGCTGGGAATAGAGGAACTTACATCGGCAATAGCTGAACTCAGCCATTGCCGATGTAAGTTCCTCTATTCCCAGCTCCTCCACGAGGGGACAGCCTTTCGTTACAGTATTAATGGTTCGGTCCATCCGGTAATGGTTCGGTCCACTAAGTATGACGATGCCCGTTTTTACGACACTTTACATCGGCACTGGTTTTCCGGATGAAATGTGCGTCCTTGGGAGATGTGAGTACACCAAAGTTGTAAAAGTGTATGTTATTGGCACGGTTGCAGCGTGGGTTCGTATCAACCACGAATATGCGATATATATATGCGATCGAACTGTGGAGTTGGTGTGGGGGTTTCTCAGGACGTTAGATGAGCCGAACAGGTGGATGCGTGTCTGCATGTGGCATGGAGGCATGGCGTGTCTGCACTGGGTGTGTGTGTGTGGGCGTGTCTGCGAGTGAGAGTGTTTGAGTGTGTGCGTGCGTGCTTACACGAAGGAGCCCGAGCGCACTTGTGTTAGGTGGATGTGTGCATGCTCGGGTGTGTGTGTGTGCATGTCTGCGGGTGCGATGTGCTGCACTAATAGCGTGCAAGTGTGTCGGCGTGCGTGTGTGTGTGTGCGTAGTTGTGCGCCGGTATATGTGTGCGTGTGTGTGGAAGGCATGTGCATGTGAATCAATAAATCAGGCGAACAAATGTGTGTGGGTGTGCGTGTGTTTGCGCGTATGTGTGTGTGTGAAGTGGTGTGCATTTTTGATGAAGATGTAGTGGATCGTGTGTGCTCTTTGTTTGATAATACTTGGGGATATTATTAGTAATGTACGGAAAGTTATAAGTAAATTTGTTCACCAGCAAAATGTTATACTTTCATTCTAATGTGGGATTTACAATATAATACGTTCTGTTGCAGTAACCACATGTCTACGGAATAAACCACTGCAACAATGACAAGTCAAGTCTGTTCATGCATGTTTGTATAGAGTGCCACCTGGTTACAGTCAAGCCAGTTTTAATAAGTTAATTAAATGTCCTCTCTCCTTCTTCACACCTTGAAAACACAATCTGCGCATCCAAAAGGGTTGTGATTAAATAAAAAAGCAACTTAAGTTTTGTATAGTAAGGAAAATAAAACACGTCTGTATTTTTGTTCAAACACGGCTTAAAGCCTGTGCTGGCTCTGAGAAGTAGTTGGTAAGAAACCCGCATCCAGCACACGTATGGTACCTATCACTTAGTTCACAGGTATGGATAGCGTTGCAAGCTCTCATCCCCACGGCGACCTTTCTGCGATGTCTTCCCCGATCTATCTCGCCCCACTTTCAAACGAACCCTGTCAAAAATGGCGCTTGCACCAAAAAAAAACCTAACTTTAAAAAAAACAAATAAAATAATGTAGTGGAACCTCTTTCATGAGAGACCACACCCACTGTCATGTGATGCACGAAGCCCCCTTGATCTTAATAAGGTATCATCACATAATAAGGTTTTGGCTAATGCTCTGAGGACGCACTGAGGACTTGCATTCAACTTGCTCCTCCATGACTGTGAGGCGTCAATGAGGGTTAAAGTTCACCAACCTGCCCGCCGCTGGCGGCGGATCAAGAGGTCGTTGAGGGTCGAGCGGAATCTCCGGGCTTCCTCCTCGCTAGCAAAGTTTAACCCCACCTGAGAGCTCTGACACACACACACACACAGTACATACAGAATAATGATATTAATATTATTGTTATACTGCATATTATCCCTCAGAACCCCAAGTGATTTTGCCATGTTTTAGATGACCGTAGATCAAACCTATAAAACCTAGTTATTGCTCTACATATTTAGGCATGTATTTTTTTCAGCGCAACCAGCAACCTCAGATATCACCCTAGACTATGATTGCGTAGATTGTTGTCGTCAAGTGAAATCTAATGGAATGTAAAAAAAAAAAGAAATTGCAGTGAATTTTATAAAATCATGCCAAGCTGCAATATTTCCATAAAATCTTTCTAGATGGTCATACATATGGGGGAATAATACAAATAAACAAACTGTGATTGCAAATATATTTATTTTTATGACTATAATCGCATACCACTGGTGACAAGTGATTACATTTTGGTGCATTTCTTATAGCATCTATAATTTCTAATAGCATCTCAATGTTTTGGCATTAGTGACCCCCATGGCCTTGGCGCAGGTTTGCACTCTCTGAGCGCTTTTGGTAGATGTATTAACATATTACTAACACGCGCACTGTCATGCACACATAAACGCACACACACACAAATGCTTACATCTCCTGGAAAGGTGATGAAGAAGGCTCTGGGGCTGCTGATGTAGAAGTTACTGTACAGTTCTTGTTCAAACAAAGTGCTCCCATCCTGTAGGGGGAGACATTCATCATGACTGATGATGAATGCCTATGAATAAATGTTCATAGGCATTCATCATTCCAAATGACTATGTCTATCATTCACCGATTCAAGTCCAATGCTTTTCAAATCGGCCATGAGCCAGTGAAAAACAGACATAAGCATGATGTTTATGTAATTATAACTTCATTTTGGAAACTTCATTTTAAAATCATGTTAATTTTCAAATCATTCTTAAATGTATTGCGCTCATAATGCTGTGTGGCATAGTCCGTAAGGCACCCACATCTAGCACATGTATGGTGCCTGTGACTTAGTTCACATGTACGGGCAGTTATTTTGCCACATTCCTGCAATGTCTTCCCCCGATCTCTCTCGTCCCACCTTCACAACCAACCATGCCAATAAAATGGAAAATGGCGATTGCGCCAAAAAAGAAACCTTTAAAAAATGTTTTGTGCTCATAGAGTTGCTAGAATGCCTAGTATGCTAGTTGTGTGTTGTATTATTAAAATTAGCATAATAGAATATTAGCATGGGATAATCAATCAAGAGATGACATGTATAACTAAAGTATTTTAATAGGGTTATTGGTTTAACAAATATGGTTTCCATTAGGGACAACTCTAGCACACGTACAGACAGACACACTGTGTGTCCTGAAATTACCACTCTGCTCTGCCTTATCAAAATGCATCTCAAAAGGCAACAGCACCCTCTACTGCTCTTTCACCAAAGCACATACCTTTTCTTCAGTATTGACGAGAACACACAAGAACGATGCCATTTTGTCTCGCCCTATGGAGACCCACTTCCAGTGTTTATATTGCAGCCTGCGTAAAGGAATCGTAGTGGACTAAAGTGGCTGAATTTGTCACACCAAACGCACATCATTTCAAAATCTGCTTAGTAAAGCTCGCTCTGTGACCAATTATCCATTGTTCACACCACCACCGTGATGTAAATGAGTAAATGGAACGAGTTGCGTTATTAAAGCGTGAGTCTGTGGGGCACAGATCCACACTACAACATTTGGGTGTTGAATAGCTGTATGTTACCACCATCCTTATTAAATAACCCAGTAGGCATGTGGTCCCACTGAATGAACATGCTCAAAAATAGTTCAAAAGACTGGACAGCCACTGGCAGTGGAAGTCCTACTGAGGTTAGAAGCTTACTGTAGCTACGCGATACACCGTGAAGTTCACAGTGATCGGTAGTAATTTCGCTATAAAAAAAAACAAACCAAAAACCAGCAACAAAACCGTTGAAGTGAGATGTCAGAGTAGCTCAATCTGGTTTCCAGACCATGGCACACACACCTGCACTCGCAGCGCACAACGTAACGAATGCAACTGTCTTTACGTAATTTCAGCACCATGGACAGCCATTGACCTGCTAATAAGCTGTCCGGTTCCTGGCCCTCTGAGCAGCTTATTAGCTATTCACAAGCTCTGCGGCTGTAAGCTTGGAAAAATACCAAAAATATCTGATATGGCAAAAAATAATAATTCTGTAAATCGTCCACCCCTTTCCTTGAAATCCAGACCCCCTGCACTGGATAGGGCACTGGAAAGGACACTTCAGTGTCGCTTTACCACAGTGGTACAACCTGACCAAATCCAAAGTGCGCTTGTGCCATGGTCTCTCGAGACTGATGGTCGTTATGATGATATGGTCTTATTACTATCACATCTCTCAACACAGGGCAGGCAATAGGGCTTGTGCCTGTGGCGGCAGGGCAGCCATTTTGAAAGCGGCACCGCGGTTTGTTTACACTTAACTTCCACTGCACGCCCGGACTACGCAGAGGTGCGGTTAGAATGAGAGAACGAGTTGTTAAAATGTTACAAATTTAAATGACAAACAATCTAAAAAAAGATGTGGGTAATACCCAGACATACTATTGATGAAAGGCAGCTAGCAATATACCGGCATAAGATTGACAAATTTGACAGTTATGTTCAATCATTGATATATCCATGGGAATAGGCTGCTAGTGATGTCACCATGCCCAAGCCCTATTGTGTCTGAAACCAATATCTATAAATATGCATATTGTATGTAAATTCAAAAACGGCTAATAATGACTTGAATTCTGTACCTTGATGTGGTAGACCCTGATGAAGTACGATCGCAGACTGCTGTCCTTCACCAGACAGCCCACACCACAGCACTGCTTGCCCCAGCCTGACCTTCGATCTGCAGTGTACACCTGGACCACAGCCGAGCACAGAGTCTGCACATAGGAGCATCAGAGAACTTAATGTCACTCCCACTGATCTATTAAAAAACACACATCATTCATTTTCTTTTAATGTTTTTGTCGCGACCCATTGCAGCTTTATTTCGGATTAGCTGGAAAGGGGTGAAGAGCGGGGAGGAGATAATACGGCAAATCTGTTGGTGAGGGGATGCGAGCTCACAACACTCCATAAATAATATGTTTGCTTTGTAGTGCACTGACACTGAGCTACTGTGGCACAGCACATATTTCATTTTGATTAACAATTTTGAAAAAAATCACTCATTTAAGCCTGGAATGATTTATTGTATGGTAATCAAGTGCCATTTCCACCCTGCATCCACAGAACAGCAGCGTTCTGGCTACCACAGAGAGAGAAACGGGTTTCCAGGTCCCCATCTTGAAACCTGTTTCTCTTTTTTGCCACTGGGAACAGCGCTATGTGCTCAGCCAACCAACTCTTTCACTCCACGTATGTGCATGCTCCTTGCTTCTTCTATTGTTAGTGGGGTGTCTTAAGTTATATTTACTCACTATGACATATGATTCAAAGGTCTAACCTTGGTTAACCCAAGCATTGCTGGGTACTCCCTAGTAGTCATATAATAAACTGCATATTATTATAATACCCAGGGGGTGCTGCGGGATAAGCTTCACACACACACAATGCAATTCAATAGGTTAGAAACAGATGACGTAGGAAAGTGAGAGTTTCCAGCAATGGGACCAACATGCGCGGGAGGGAGCTACAGACTTAGAAACCGTTACTGACATTGCAAACAGCAGGGTATCTAACCAGTCTATTGACGATGGTGATTGGCTGTGCAGCCTACTACTGCCAGTACAATCACTGTGTAATTCTTGACCGTTTCACACGTGTTACATATGGCACGCACGCGCACACGCACACAAAGAAATTATTTCTTTGTGTGCACAAACGATAGTGGTAGGCAATCGGCTGTTTTATATGTGGCACATCTGAGGAAGGAACTTTGTTAAGGGTTTTTCTCCCATGATGCATTGCGTGATCGTTCTAATTCTGCAGTACTCCTTGCGTTGCGTGTGTAGTTATCTTGCAGCAAGCCCGAGTAGTCATTTTACACCCATTACATATATTTCATAATATGTTCACGAACTAGAGAAAAACGTTAGTCAGTGTACTTTTAACCTACCTTACTTTTAACATGTGGCAATTTGACATTACATTGGACATTCAAATGATGAATAAAGACGTTATAACCGTAAGGGGTTACTAACTGTGCATATTTTATAACATTTAATTGTGCGCATTTTACATTTAAGGCCCGTGCTATATGGTGCAGTGCAAATCAAGACAGTTGCTGCAGCCAAGAAGGCAACGGCATAACTGCATGCACCTACAACTTCCTTATTGGTCATTTTTGCTTAATCGACTTAGGTCGAATTCTCACGAGCCTATAGGTCATTTAGCAGAATGTATAATATTGATATACTCACCAGACACTTACGACCCAAATACCCGAATAGACAGTCGTTCTCCTGGGGTGTGAGGAGGAGCGAGCCGCTGTTGGACGGCCGACGGCCCGTCGATTGGCTGTTCATGTTGCTTATAAAGTGTTATAACAAGCATCCAATTACCGATCACGTTCGCACTCGCGCATATCAGCATCCCTGCATCGTTTTCACTCGATCTGCATCAACATCAGCACCACCAACAACAACAACTCTAGCAATTCATTGTTTGATATAAAATGCACAAAGTTGTTGTCCTGGTTCCGATTCTATGTCTTGAGAACGCAGACATGCCGCTCCACCGTTAGCTTGGCAGTTTGGACGGCATCCCGAAACTTGGCAGCGAGTCAGCGCGTCTAGCCTGCGGCCGGCATCGCCACAGCGGGGAAGGTGGGTGTGCAGCGGGGCGGAGACGACGACGACACCGCGACAATCTGTCAGACTCTTCAGGGGGGCAGTGTGCCAAACGCAGGTTCTAGCCCTGACAGAGCCTGTGAACGGTGCAGATCGTGTCGTCTTCACAGGCTAGTCCACGTGGTCAGCGTATCCGTTGTGAAGGCACGCAGGTCCGCATCAAAGACAGGGCGCATTCTCATGCCGCACCGCGTGTGTCCTGCGTCGGAATCTCCTTGCACACACAACGCATAGAGCGTCACACACTGTAGTATATCTCGTCATTGTCTACGTGAGCCGGCGCGTCATCGGCGTCTGCCGCGTACACTCCGCTCAGTGGGAGCGATTTGAGTGAACAGACCATAGACTGTAACAGACCTAGTCATTGCTGATGCGTGTCTAAGCCCAGCAAAGCGTGGCTTTCTTTCGCAGAGTGGATTAGATGCCAGATGGAAAGCAGAAAAAAGACAGATAACACGATACATACTTTATTCGTAACTGGTTTGCTCAGAAAGACGAACATGTAGAATATATTTACACAGAAATACATGACAGATAAGAACAATGATATCAATAACATACAATATGAGTATTCAACTCAATAGAGCCATACATGGCTGAGGTGATATTACACCCTGTCAGTGTTCTAAATTAGTTAGCACTTACTTCCTTTCAAGAGGCTCCACACTTTTTGTCTTATTGCTGTAAATATATGCCGTTTTCACACCAGTCAATGGAATAAAAATAATTTAGATCTTAATCAATTAGCCAATACAAATTATGGGACAGGAGAGAAAGGTGATGGAGGCCATTCTAATGTATTCAATGTGGGCTAAGGTAATATTCTACAAATTACCTTCATTTGTAAAATATTTTTTATTTGTTGAATAACAATAATAAACTTCCTGAGAAGTCAATTTTCTCTGTATACAATATTCCAATTGCTTTTTAGTAAAGCAGGGTAATTAGTGACGGTCCACTTTTTAGTCAACACCTTTGGCTGAAGAGGACAGATGGGTTCCCCTGCTAAGACCAGAAGGAAGGGTATTAACGAGCGGCTAATCCGGAGCTAGTGTCCAACCATCAAATGGAAGACAGGTAGACAAACACCACACCACTCTCTATGTGTGCTGGCAACACCTAGAGAATTTATTCAAGTCATTTACGTTGATTTGACAGCTAGGATTTTCAGCCGTTTTGGGGGGTCTGCCCATTAGGGTGTTCAGCCCTTCCCAGGCCTGTTTCACATTACCGCTAATGAACTTGCTCTCGAATGTATTTTAAAATGTTATTTTGCCTTGAGAATAGCCCTGTCACGGGTTATGGAAATCTAATTGGAATGACCCAGAGACAGAGGAGGGTTTAGAAACCCTTTATTATGACCAGAAAATAATAAATACTTTTGTATCGTTCATCGTGAATGACCCTTTATGGGCCGTGGGTACACAGTAACTATCTAAATGAAGTCCATTGACTCGTCCTTGGATAAGGTACTCATCTCGGTATCTGCTCGGGCTCCACCGGGGCGGAATCAGCTTCCGGTGGGAAGTCCTGGAGGTCAGGCTGTAGTCAGGACAGACAGCACCCAGAATGAGTCAAACTCCAGAGCAGGAACAGTAACCTGGTCCCGCTGACTCAATAAGCCCCTCTGAGCTTTCTCCTATTCTCGTGTACCAGGTCCATGTTAACAGCACGGAATGCATGCTTTCTCTCATTGATATAACCCTTTAATTCTTTGGACACCCAGGATTTGTTTTTCTGTAAGATTCTTTTAGTTTTCTTTTCAGTCGTGTTGTTTTCACAAAATATTATGTATGACATGATGGTATCAGTCAGTTCATGCACATTGTGGCAGTTCTCAAAGAAAATGTCCCATGTAGTGTCTTTGAGAGTGTCCCTGAGCCGTTCTCTGTTGTTATTGGATCGCACATATAGCTCCTTTGAGACAGGTTTTGTTCTCTTCACTCTCTCTTTATACTTTGGAAGTAGATGGATAATTTTATAGTCCGATTTTCAGAGCAGTGGTCTGCATACGCTCTTGTATGCGTCAGGGACGTTCCCATAGCACTGATCAATAGTTCTGTTTAGTCGAGTGGGACAGTTTACATATTTTTCCAGTGTCGGCAAATGCTCTGATAAGTTGCACGAGTGTGTTATTATAGCTCTCCGCTATTCTTTCTCCTGCCGCCTCATAGTTTGGGCCAGTGACGTACGTTAGAATGATCGTTAGTATTTCATAGTCGGGGGTGCACACTTGCTCTCGTACGCAGAATTGTGTGGCTCAGCTGTTATCCACAAACATGCATAAACCTCCACCAATTGATTTAGCGGAGCTGTGCACTTCCCGATCCACTCTGATTGTAGTATAGCCAGGTAGGCTTGGCATTGCGTGATGCTCTTTAAGCCAAGTCTCCGTAAAGCACACCAGATTGCTTTGCCTGAATTCACAGTCATTACCGCAAGCTCATCCAGCTTGTTGTTTATGTACCACAAAAACATAACGGGAATGGAAACATGTTCCCGCACCACCACAGCCGCTGCCTCACGCACCTTCTCGATCCTCGCTTTTTCTTTGGTCCTCTTCTGCTGCCAGGCCACCCATCGGCCGTCCGATTTCACCACAGTCCGCAGGTAAATCCACCTTTCCATCCAGAAAGGTGCACGCCGGTTGCGCTCATCAATGACAGCAGCGTTTGAGTAGGTGAGTGCACTTTGTTCCACTACCAAACAGGTGCGAACGACGCAAGACAAGAAGATAATCCATAGCAGTGTAAAAACCATGGTTCTGGGCTATATTATGCTGTATGGTGGGACACGTTTTCCATCAATGCAATCCATATACATATAGAGTTTAAAAGCGTAAGAAAAGTTACTTAAAACATTGGACAGCTGTGAGCACAGAATCAGCAGCTGTGCTGCGCCCCCTGATGAATGAATGCCATGGAATTTATGGCCAACACCATCCAAGGCAGATACCGTCACCCAGGTTCGAGGCCGGTTGTGGCACATGCAAGGTAATGTGGACTCCATCGTCTGATTTGCCCGCTCACATTGCCCGTTACTCTGAGGGTGATAACCAGAGGTCAGTTTGGCAGTGACCCACAAGTCACTCCAAAAATTCTTCCAAATGATCGAAATGTCGGACAAATTTTCAGATGGTAGCCCATGGATACGGACCACCTCCTGGATGAGAATCTTGGCTGTCTCTGCGGCAGAAGGCAGCTTGTCCAGAGGAACCGAATGAACCGGTTTAGAGAATCTATACAAAACGGTGAGGATAACAGATTTACATTGAGAAACGGGCAAACCAGTAACAAAGTCCACTGCAATGCAGGACCAAGGTCTGCGAGGCAGGGGAAGCGGTCGAAGCAGGCCCGCAGGTTTGGAATTATCTGCCCATTATATCCAGCCCTCCAATACCCACATTAGACGGAAGAACATGTATCTGCCACTGCGGAGAGAGGGGAAGGGAAAACAGCGTGAGAGAGCATCCTCACGAAGCTTCGTAGAGCACCTAGCTTGCCTCACAGATAAACGCTTGACCAGAACCAAATTCTTGTGGTCAGTAAGCACAACAAAAGCAAATCTAGTGCCCTAAGAGAGGGTGACATGAGCTGCCAGTAATTCCTTATCTCCAACTGAATAATTGAGCTCAGCAGGATTCAATTTTCTAGAAAATAAAGGCACAAGGTCGCAAAGGACCCTTGTCCGTCTCTCTCTGAGACAAAACTGCTCCAATACCAGCGTCAGAGGCATCAACCTCGACCACAAAGGGTCGGTCCTCAGTGGGATAAGCCAAGGCGGGAGCAGAAACTAGGGCTTTAATAATTCGCAAGAGCGCTTTCTGAGCGTTTACATCCCAAATAAGAGGAGCCTTCGGTGAAGTCAAGCTGATTAGCGGGGCGACAATAGAACTATAGCCCTCAACAAAACGTCTGTAGAAATTAGCGAAGCCTAAAAAACGCTGAAGAGCAGTACGGCTCAATCAGAAAAAGCCTGCGTCTTTTTGGGATCAGTGGCAATCTCACCTTTCATGTCCCAGAAACTCAACTGAAGATGAGTGAAATTCACATTTCTCCGCCTTGACAAACAGACAGTTCTCCAGAAGTCTAGACAGAACCTTACATACATGCCTCACATGTTGATCAAAATTCTCAGAAAAAATAATCTGAATATCGTCAAGATAGACCATGCAGAAATCATTGATCACGTCCCTCAAAACATCATTCACCAGACATTGAAAAAAGGTGGAGCACTAAATAGTGACCTAACGGAGTATTGAACACTGTCTTCCACTCATCCCCCTCCCTAATTCTCACCAAATGATAAGCATTGCGCAAATCCAATTTCGTGAAAAATGACTCTTTAGCCAAAGGTTGGAGGGTAGAAGAAAGTAATGGAAGAGGATACTTGTCCTTCACTGTGATGTCATTGAGTTGCCGCTATTCGATGCATTGTCGAAGCGAGCCATCTTTCTTCTTGACAAAGAAAAACCCGGCCGCGAGCGGTGAAGTGGAGGGGCGGATGATAAGCCATTACATATATACTCTTACATAGCTTCACGTTCGGGAAGAGAGATGTTGTACAAACGACCTGCAGGAAGTTTAGCGTCGGGAATCAAGTCACTCTTACAGTCATAAGGACGATGCGGCGGGAAAGAGAGATCATGATACAAGTCGGGAACGTTGGATAAATTTGTCAAACTCTGCTGACGAGCTGCAGCTAGAGCCGCTGGGCCACTCACGGACGATTCCACTCCTGCTGGCGCTGATGTGCAGTTCGCGGATGATGCGCTTGGCTCGTCCAGCTGACTCGTAACAATTTCTGGGACACATTCACACACTATATTGACATTCTGTAGCATTCTACTGACAGAGACTAACCATATTTGGTAATCTACATATAACTGGACAACAGGTGTGTGGTGTGCCATTGTGACACCATCTCTATACCCATGCTCTATAAGAGCTGGTGCATGTCAGTGTAATGTTCATCCCTTCTGTCTGACTTCTCCACTGGATAAAGAAGCGTATGCTAGAGGCTGATTTCCTTATTCCACCTACCTCTACAATATATATGCCACCAAGTTAATAACAGAATCTGTCTATTCAACAGGGTGTTATTATTATATTAATCTTGTTAGTGGGACGAGAGAAAAGGAGGGGGGGAGACGTTGCATGTCGGTGAGGAGAGAGGAACTTGCGATGCTGCCCATACCCGTGAATTAAGTCAAAGGCACCATAAATGTGCTCGATGCGGGTGTTTTACCGACTGCACCCCAGAGCCAGCACAAGGGTTTAATTATGAAGGCAATTTTGCAATACATTTTAGTAGGTAGTACATTTATTAAGCAGAATCTTGTCTAAATCTAGAATATGTAAATTCAATGTTTTTTTTTGTTATTTTTTGGGCGCAAGCACAATTTTTTCATTCTTTATTGATTTATTTTTTTAATATGCTCAATACACATGGTTGGGTAGTAATTGATTACTGCAGTCCCTTACAATTAAATTTAAAATATGCTATCTGTCATGTGTGGCGCTCTGGCGCCACTTACCCGAGACTTGCGGCTAGAGGGCGCTAGGTCCTTAAGGCGCTGGGCGCCGTCTCGGGCGGAAGTCACAAAGAAGAGTGCTAATGCTAACCACTAGCAGCCGTGACTTCCCTATTTATTCCGGCAGATCAATGCGGTCGATCTGCAGGCATTATCATTGGATACCTGG
>OMKY01209956.1:0-20521 GCA_900302395.1 Bregmaceros cantori | reverse complement strand
CATGGGAGACCACTCCATGCGCGCGTAACAAGCACACAAGCCGGAGATTATAATAGAATACCGACGGCTGCTTGGTATGGCCTGCCCGCCCGCGCATAGAATGCGTTGGAAGCACGGTGCAAACGTATATCTCTCTCACGCGCTGCTCATTTTATATAT
The DNA here is from genome assembly GCA_900302395.1 of Bregmaceros cantori. Classification (NCBI taxonomy): domain Eukaryota; kingdom Metazoa; phylum Chordata; class Actinopteri; order Gadiformes; family Bregmacerotidae; genus Bregmaceros; species Bregmaceros cantori. Next base: position 20,362 of record OMKY01209956.1, on the reverse strand, counting down.
ATATATATATCACGTGTATATATACACGAGTCGGCGTGTCCGAGGTAATGCGGTTATCAAAGCCCGGTTCACTTTTTAATGGCAATAAAAACATTTGTTGTCGGGGGAAGTGGGGATTTAAAGCTTCCTCCCGGCGTCCGCGCTTCCCTTCCACGGGGAGCTCCCGTGTGTGGCCGTTGTGCCGGTTGCCCCACGCTGGCGGCCCGGGGCCGTTACGCGCGCAATAATACAGTAATAATGATAATAATAATAATACAGCTGTCCCGTCGCTGACCAGCAAAGTATCCGCAAATGGGCGATTAACCAGATAATGTGTCATCTAGCAATTAGGCGAACGTCGGCTTTTGGCACGCTTATTTATTACCACAGTGTAAAATACTGATAAAGAGCAAGCAAAAAAAACATATGCCAGTATGCAAAAACGACAACAGGCTCTAGGCCGTCCCTACCCGAAATATACGAGACAAAATCGGCCATACACCACCGAACCTCTGACTACGGACGCTGTAGTCACGGGCAATTTAACTAAATCAAAAAGGTGGAAACTAACTGTAGTATAGTACGGAGAACCTCCGCGACTCGACAAGCCGCGGGGAGAGCGGGAGGGCCTGCCAATAGATTGACGATGAGCGGCGGTTCTGTGGGCCTTGAGAGCCACGCTACGGCACGAAACGGATTTATTTGACATGTACGGATTTATTTGACATGTCGTCGGCAATAATAATTCTCGCACTCCCTACGGACGTAGCATCTGCTCCCTATGGACGTAGCATCTGCTCCCTATGGACGTAGCATCTGCTCCCTATGGACGTAGCATCTGCTCCCTATTGGACGCCTTTGCGATGTGACGTATCGCCCTGCTCCCTTACAAAACAATCATGGATGGTGAAAGATTTTCATCATCAGGAATTTTCACCAGGATTTTTAAAAAGATTATTCACTATTGCTAGTGTACAAATCTAAAACGAAAATACTGGGTGTAACATAGCGTAATGTAAAAAAAAGTTCCTTGTTCTGCATTCTTGGAGGGCATTTCTAGTTAAAAGCTGTGATTTGAATATTGATAAAAATTTGGAAAAAAAAACAACATATGCTGAATTTGATTCATGATTCGTGATTTTGTTTGCCTTAAATAATTGAAAGTAACTTTTACTCGTTTTACACATTACATTTTAAATGAAGTAATGTTGTACTTTTACTTGAGTACATTTTGAGATGGATAATTCTACTTTTACTCTGAGTACAATTTAAGCAAAGTAAAGATACTTTTACTCAATTACAATTTTTCAGTACTCTTTCCACCTCTGGGGGTTTCTGAGGAAACAGAATTTCAGTCCTCTTGCAATAAATGGGCTGACAATAAAGTTTGGGCTGACAATAAAGTTTGCTTTGATTTTAATGCTAGCCACGAGTCTCCCAAAAGGACCTTGACCTTGACCTTATGAGGTACCTGAATGCCCCCAAATGGTGGGAGGCTGTATCATGGCTCCGCCAGCACATCGTCGCTAAAAATGGGGGCTCTACACGGCACGGGTATGGCATAGGGATTTGAAGAGTGGTACTAGAGATATGGATGGGGAATATAAGATGGGTGTCTCCATTGCAGTGGACTAGCGTTTGGTCTCTGGGTCGAGGTAATGTACTAAAAATGTTTATGACAATTAAATAATTTGAAGCAGGGCTTTGAACCGGTTCAAGGAATGAAAACGAAAGCAAGGAATTTTTTGTATTCTCCAGGGAACAGAAACAAAACCGAAAACGTTATTATTTTTTATGTTCTGGAACAGGAACACTTATTTGAAAATAATGGTAACCAGTTAATACCGGTTTTATTTTGTTCCTCAAAGTTTTTGTTGAAACAATACCATGAGCCTTCCCAGCCCCCTGCCCCTACCGGGTCCCTTCCAAGTCATGCCCGCGCCTGGCACAAATAGCCCAGCTGACAAGATCGAAATTAACCGTTCTGGGAACAATATTTTTTTGTCCTAACCGGTTCGGAAATGTCAATGTATTGGTGGAACTCATAACCGGGAACGTTATAATTCTGTTTCTGTTCGGAACAAACTGATTGGGAAGTATTTATGAATATTGTGTAATGACATTAGGGAAAATCATATACAATACATTTTTATATGACCAGCCCAAGTAGAGTATATATTTATAATTGAAACTCTTGTACTTGTACTTGTACTTGTACTAGTACTAAGGAATTAGCATTTTACGTATCATTTTAGTAGCGTGGTATGTCCCACCTGAACTCGGGAGTGAGGTCAGGCTTGAGACCGAAGAAGGCTGTGGAGAGGGTAAGAAGCCACACAGGCACAAAGCGGCCATTTTGGCAGTCCAAGAAGGGGCCGTCAGCCCACTGCACGGCACTGCCATTGGTGACGTAGCTGTCACCTTGACCCCACTTGGGTGTCTCCAGGGTCGTGAGGTCGTTGAGTAGAACCCGCTTTGTCAATCCTACTGGCGCTTTGAGATCCAAAAACCATCGGTCATCTGGGCCGGAAGGGGCTGAGTCAGACCCAAACGGACCTGCAGGATGCAACGTGTCCCATGCCTTAGTCATGTCCCGTAATAGGATGGTTCCTGTGCGCCGGCCTGTTCCTCGGGCAGCTAGCAGCACCAATAGTGGAGTGGCAGAGGCGGGTGGTTCGGGGTGGAAAGTGAGCAGAGAGCGGCGGACAAGGGGCGAGGCTTCGAGCAGTGCCCTCGTCAGGGCATGGTACCATTCCAGATCCTCAGACAAGGTGGCTTCACGCAGCTCGCTGGCCTGGAACACCAGGTTTAGGAAGTTGGCCGTGTTGGCCAGTGCCTCCACCGCAGCTGTCAGCGGGCCTGGCCACCCTCCTGGGAGGGTTCGACTCCGGGCAGTGGACCGGTATCCTCTCCCTGTGCACTTTCCCAACACCGTCAAGTCTGCGCTGTACAGAAAACGCTCTGCATCTGCACTGCCATCCGGTTCATTCGGTGGCGTCGGTGACGTTGAGAGGGTTGTGGATGGTTGTACGACAGAAGTCAAAGAGCCAGCTGGGACGTCCTGACCGGTTGTTGACTGAGGAGTTTCAAGGGATTGTATATCAAACTCTTGCCTTATCGACACCGGCGAATCTGTTACTCCAAAGGTGAGGTTGAATTCTGTTTGGAGTTGAACGAGCGGGAAGGGAAGTAGGAAGAGGAGGAAGAAGAGAACGGATGTTGCGAGTCTCATTGTGGCACCTTTGCGCACAGGTCAAGCATACGCTACTGGTGGGCAATGAAGTCACATGATCCCCACGGCAAACCACAGCATTGCAAGTCTGTGCATGCGCACACGGGTGCACACAAACACCTAGACACATTCACCTTCCAATCTTTCACTGCCAGACTGTCAGTAGAACGCCATTGCAGCATGAGTTCTCACAGTTCCTTTGAGCAGCAGTGGACACTGGAATGGCCACAGAAAAACAAACTGATGTCGAATGAGTGACAACCGATGAGTGTTTGTCTGATTACCGATGACTTGGAGGATCACCGTGGAAAAGACACCTTGTGCAGCCTTCAGTTGAGCCTATTCCTACAGCTGTGCTTCGAATGTATCTGTGTAGCCCACTTGTTTTGCTCGGTCTTGCACCCGCATCCGTTCTCTCTGTGTCACGTCTCTGTCACCACCTTGTCATATAGATGTCTCCACCACCGTATTATAAACTCCTCAGCTCCAAACCCCCTTCAATCCCTGCAGACAGTCTACCCTTCCTATGTTCACTGATTTCTGGTACTTCGCCTGCTTCTCGAAGACACATCACTTTCGTACCTCCAAATCTGGACCGAAGAATTTGACGGCTCTGCTGGGAGTTTGTTTGAGTCTTATATTTTCTCTTAGTCCGGTCTTCTTGTCTTTGTAGATGCGCCTCGTCTCAGTTGCTCCGACAGCAGTGCGGGGGAATTCGTTGATGTGTATGCTGGAGATGATTAAAGTTGCACATCTGTTGGTCGCTGAGCACCTCTCTGCATGCATGCATGTGTGTACGTGTGTGAGCGCGCTTATGTGTGTACACGCGCACTACGGCGAGTGTGAAAATGCACAGTAGACAGCAAGAGAGCATCCGGCATGGGAGAGGGGAGGGGCGAAGGGGCGGAGTTAATCCATCCAGCCGTGATTCTTAATTCTTAATGGATGCTGGAATCTGGTAGAGCTTAGGCTCATCCTCAGTGTTACACACAGACACACACACACAATGACACACCCACAGATGCAGACACACACACACACAGTAGGCAATGTGTGCATGGACCCACACACACACGCACAAGCACACATGCCCTAACGGTTCTGCAAATGGTCATAGATTAATAAGGGCTCAAATCAGATTGATTAACAAATTCTAAGAAAATGCTCACATATAGATACACACCTTGATCACAACAAGAGAGCTCCCTCTGAGTTCTCTTGACCATGAAGTCTATTTCGACTTCATGCTTCGTCTTTTATATCCAATGTGCCAGCGGGAATTCAACCACAGATACATGCACTAAATGTGCATTGCAATTATTACATTTTTAAAACATGTTTTTTTAATTGCGGATTGGAATAGTAAGTAGTAGTAAGGTACACACAGAGGCCTATGCTATGGCATCTTTCAGAACTGTTAAAAAAACAAAACAAGGGGCGTGGAAAGCGCGTCCCCCAGGCCTGTCAGTGGTTCTAACCGGCAAATTAATAATTAGAAAGGGTGGCCCATTTGTCCATTATCAAGAGAGACTTGTGGTTAATTAATTCATTCTTGATGAAGATACTTTAATTAATATTAAGATACTGTCCTTCCATGTCCAATCATGCTGACGGACAGGCTTGTATGAGATGAAAATGCCAAAGATTATTCTTAGCCCCATTCCGGCTGTGTGACGTGCCAAATAACTACTACTACTAATAACCATGTTAGTTTATTATTATTATTATTTAGTTATGTATTTAGTTATTTTTTTGGGCGTAAGCACCGTTTTTCATTCTTTATTGAGGGATAGTGACAGGATTAAATCAGAAACTGGGTTGAAGAGTCAGGTGGAGACATTGCAGAACCCGCGGCACTGCTCGACCTATGGTCTGGAGGACGCACTCTCCAACCGCTGTGCCACCGCGTGCCCCCCATGTTAGATTTTTTTAGGTATCATGTTTTTCATTGTGGGATACTCCTCGCAGAGTTAGCCCCGTCCTTTTCTAAATACATACAAAGAAATGCGTCTCTTCATGGAGAGGATATAAGCAGAGATGGCAAGTAATGAAGTAAACATACTTAAGTACTGTACTTAAATTTTCAAGTATCTGTACTTTTAGAAGTACTTTTTTTCTATGAGTACTTTTTACTTCTACTCAGTAGATTTTTAACAAAAGTATCAATATTCCTAATTTTTCCGAAAGGGAAAGTCCTTACTTTTTTCTTTTCTTTTTTTCTATAAACACTTTTTACTTCTATACAGTAGATTTTTAACAAAAGTATGAATACTCCTTGTTTTTCCCAAAGGGAAAAAGGGTGCCTACTTTTTTCTTTTCTTTTTTTCTGCAACAATATGGTAGGACTATATATATAGCCTAAATGAGTCAGTAAAGGGGCGGCACTCAGCAATGCACTGAGTACAGTAGCAATTAACAAGTTGTTTTTATTTAGTCTCTGGGTGTGATCCTCAGAAAAAAAAATATCGCCTGTAAAATTTAGGTTTTTTACTTTGTACTTTATACTTTCAAAAATACTTTTTGAGTACATTTCTCAGCCTGTTTTACTTTACATGAGTAGATATTTGGATCACTACTGTGGATATAAGTGAACTAGTAGGAAAAAAGAACACAGACAAATGACAAGTGCAGAATTTTACAGAATTGTATGAGGAGCGGAAACGGAAATGGAAAAAGATTTCTTCAACTGTTCCGGAACAGAAATGGAACATTATGAAATCTACGAAACCAGTTAAAAACATTTTTTTCTGTTCTCTATATATTTGAACATATCCTATGTCTGGGAGACTATTTCCAGTTGTGCATCCATCCAAGACAGACGAGTAAGCAAATGTAATGGCGTTAATACAGTTACATGGAAGTTTGAAAGTCCAACAAATATTTTTTGTAAAACTATATCTAATTATCTAAAATCTAATATCTATCTATCTAATATCTAAAATATTGCACAATCTAAGGAACTTTAAGAACGAACACAATTTTTGCATTCTGAACCGGTTCAGGACTGACGGAACTTTAATAATAACAAATAATTGCGTTTTCAAGCCCTCCTCAAGAGTGTCCAAAATGGGCCTCCATGCACTGTAGAAGGGCACCAGTGAGCCACGCAATGAAAACAAAAGAGATCCCCTTTTCAGATAGCTAGGGAGAAAGCTAAGGATGGGGATTTCGAGGCTTGTGAGACCTCGAGCGGTTTCCATGGAAACAACGGCACTCTCGAGACGGCTCATGGATTCCATAATGCTGACCTCTGGTGGTGGTTTTTAGGATTTTAGCATATTACTCTTGTGACGTCACACACATTTCTTGAAAAAAGCTCATTCTGTGTTCTGCAGGGTGATACAAAGTTGTGGCCATTGCAACAGTACCATTGTGACACAATCTTCCCATGTGGTGCACAACATTGGTCAGACTCATTGCTGTGCTGAGTGATAATGTGTGGCTGTCCCTCTCAATGAAACCGAGTGGCCACACATTGACATTCTAAAATAACGTTCCTAATATAAATATAAATATATATGCACACATACAATAAGTACTATTCTATCAGACACGGGAGAGAGGGGGAGAGAAAGAAAGACACTCCTAAAAACTGTTCCAACCGACACGCCTCTTCCATCTTCGACCCGACTCAAACCGACACCTTTCGACACCAGTACACGTGACCTGCGGCGCTTGACACCAAATCTTGCGATACTAATTGTGTCATTTGCTCAATATGGTGTCGAGGGGCGGGTCTCGAGCTCCCCATCCTTAGTGATGGCACAAGGGTTTTTCCATCTAAGGAGAATAAGATGGCTAAAAATGGTTTGCTTCATTTTACACAGAGAGAGAGGGGGTGGGGTCGGTAGGGTGAGCACACCAAAGAAAGCCTAAAGGCCCCAGCATACTTCACGGTGGGGTGGGGAGCAGACCGCCGTGAAGTATGCTGGGGCCTTAAGACATGTTACAAATGCCATGTTAGATGATTTAATTAGGCTACCTTTAGTTACGTGGCCAACACTCAACAGCTGCTGAAAGCTCAACCGGCTTAAAACTAGAATTACCAGTCCACACATTAGTGTAAGTGTAATATAATGGAAACATTATTAAACAATTAACTGGGGTGCCACTGAAGACTTTGCACCTGCTCTCCCCATTTCTCTCTGGCCTCGAGCCACTTGCATGGTGTAACTCAGCCTGCAACTTGTCCACTCTTGGATGTTATCTTCCAAGTGAATGCAGATAGCGGAACTTTTCTCGGAAATTTCCATTTCCGAGAAATAATTTCAATCTGTAGTCAACATATTTTGGAGGTCGCAAAGATCCGCCAGTGCGGAGGAAGGACGCAGACAGGATCACTCCAAGCGCTCGATGTGATATGTGTTTATTTCACAAAGGACCGGTTACAAAGAGGCAGATAGCCTGCCGGCTTCTGCTTATATGGACAGAACACAGAACATTCCAGACATGTGACATCACAATGATAGGCTGACAGCTATTGGCCAGCCCCATGTGACCTCCCATGTGTCATTACATCAGTCTAAACCAAACGCGATGAAATCCTGTATTTAGCTCGATAATTCTATTAATTGTGGATCACCACAATATCGTCTTTAATGTATTAGGTATTCGGTTCTTTTTTTGTCGTACAAGGAGTATATGGGTGCCGTAGAAAGTTGCACTTTGTAGATAGAATACCACTTCTGCCGAGACACTGGATGCGGGAATCAACCTCACGACAGCTGCGAGTGCTTTGAGACAAAGTCACAGGCACAATATTGTCTAATCTACTGTGCCACAGACCCAACCCCTTTTTGGTGAGAACGGTTTACTTCAAACTTGAATTTCATGCTACACTTTTTGTCATGGTGAAGGTTTGTAATTGGTTAACATCAATACAAGGGCGAAGAAATGTTGAAATTCCATTTGGAAAGAGAATATTTTGATTAAACATCTACATCAACAACGTTACCATATTGAAAGTGTAACAACGTAACCATGTTATCTTGTGACAAAGTGTGTCGTATCACTCAAACATGCCAGAAAATGAAAAGAGTACTCCAAGATTTGAAGAAATCTCTAAGGTACTCTCATAGATTAAAATGTATTTTTTGCAACTTCCTAAAGTGGGACAGTCAGTTGACTAACGTGGGACAGTGAAGTCTAGTGTTGAACAGTTGAACTAGATGTTAGACACATTGCCATTATTTGCTTTTGCCATCGCCTCACTGACACTCATTAGTTTAGGGAGTAGCCAGAGCCACTGCAGCTTAGGTGCCCCACATTAGGCAGTGGCCCACATTAGGGCAATCCACCCTACATATGTTCCAAAAAGCAGGTTTCATTATTGTTGATTAGAATAAAAGAGACTTAGATAAAGTAGAAAAATATATTTACTCAATTAGTTTGTATTGGATGGATACAATAACCACAGAAATATTTCCATTTGTGGCCCTATAGCAACTGAGGCTATGAACAAATTAAGAGTTATGCATTTTTTATTAATTGTTTCCAGTGTATTTTCTCTAGATAAGACAGTATTATGCTGTGTAGGAGTTGTTTGAGGAAAACACAGAACAAAACAACAAAAAGCGGTACTTTAACAGATATAGATACTCTTTTGCAGTGTTTTACCCGAACTTGTTCAAAGAATTATAGTTCATGAATTCCTTTGTATTTTAGGCGAGCGAGAACGAGACGTTCAATTATGCTTGATGAACGTATAATTGTGATAAACGTATAGTGAATGCACTTTTTTTGAGCTGTATTTGTTCATATCAGATTTAAAAAGCCTTCTGAACAATAACACAGCAATAAAGATAAAAACACATTCCAAACTGCACCATGTCTATCCCCCTATGAGAATCTAACCCAGCCCCTAATCTAACACAACGTTAAAAGAGTTAAATATTGCCTTTTGTTCAAATTGTACACTGGCAGCAAAGTAAAAAAACGAAAGAAAGAAAAAAGAACTAAAAAGTTAATTTTGAGGAATCACCTGTTCATAGTTCAAAATGATGACCTATGAACGACGAATGAACAAATTCATTTTACAAGGACTGAACTGGAATTTGAAGTAGTTCATGTTGAAAGTGAACTTGCCCAACACTGCTCTTTTTGAACCAATGTCAGTAAGCCTCTGGAACTCAGGGCAGAAATAGGGCTACCACTATGTATGCCGTATATGTATGTATGTCTGTCTGTCTTTTATTTGTCTGTCTTTTACCACACTGGTGCTCCGTCCATTAGACATATTGTAGCAGCAGCCTGCACATCCAAGGCAAATTTCCATCTGAGATGAGATAAATTATCGTTGAGTACATACATAATACATAATGTCATTCTTTTTTTCCCCTCTCAGATATGACCTTAAACATAATGAAAGCCTATGAATAAATAAGGGCAGTAATGTACTACTTATATTACACATTCATAGAATTCATTGTCTGTCATATCAAGTAATCCAACTGCTCATTGCTGACTACCCCTTTTTAAAGTTACTAAGTTACGTTAATATTTTGAAACTCACTTTTCATTATAATTCAGCATCCAAGTAAAATAGACAACCGATGAAAATGACGAATGATCACTTTTTTGTTGTATTTTTGTTTGGGGGGGGGGCGAAAGTGCCGTTTTTCTTTTTTATTAAGAGACAGTGACAGTATTAAATCGGAAGCCGGGATGAAGAGTCGGGGAAAGGCATTGCAGAAAAGCCGGAGGGGTTGTGCGAACCCACGGCACTGCTCGATCTGTGGTCTGGGGGATGCGCTCTCTACCCGCTCGGCCACCGTGCGCCCCTTTTGTTGTAGTTTTTAAAGTTGACTTCCCATAAATGATCAAAAAAAACTTGATGGAAAGGGAAATATTTTAGATTAATAGTTGGAAAAAGGGCATGGTACCTTAGAATAGTGTTAATAAAGGCTTATATTTCGAGTGATATAGAAGTTGATGCTGCACATGGACAGGATGAATATTTACACAGGTGAGGAAGGTATTAAATAAATCCAATGTCTCGAGAGAATAGGTCGGAGCATCATTGTGATTAACAGATCATCATCAATTGGTACGCGCCGCGATTGGCGTAGAAAGGCCAGGTGGGCGGGGCATAGACTGATCGACCTAGAGAGACGGAAGGAGGCAGAGAAAGAAGAACATAGAAACGGGGAGAGAAAATGGATGGAACGGCGGAGATGCTATGTTTTATTCATCCGGACTGTGTATGTTAAGCCAGCTACGAGACCGTTTACTCCCGCGCTGCCTCATCAGCTGCAGCGCACAGCGACACATGACCCGCATCCTTCCGTTTATCCATCGGCCGTCGGCAGCAGCAGCAGCATCCTTGGTCCTCGCAACACCGCACCTCGGAGCGATGTGATTGTGACGTCACACCGCGGCTTTCCCCCCGTGTTTGTCGTTTGCCACTCACGGAATAATGACTACGCGTACCGCGGCGATGCCTGTCAGCGCATCGCGTTCAATGCAGGGCTCCCCTGCCTCCGCCCCAAGGCCGGGTCTTCAACCGCGGCTGCTGCTTTTCCCTGACATCCTGGGGGTAGCGGGAGGTCTGGTGGGAACCCACGACCGGGACCGGTCTCTAGACTTCGCAGAGACTCGTGACTTCTCGCGGTCGGACCCCGCATTCGACGTAAGTGACATTATCAGTGGGGACAGCGGCTTGGATTTGCGTCGTTCAGTGTCCGCTGCGACGCTGCTTGCCGCGGACAAGTCGCGGCGCCGCCTGGCGCTCATCAACGCGCAATGGGAGTGTGTGCCCAAAACAATGACGCCAACCGCGGCGTGCTCTTGCCAAGAAGGGCCAATGAGCAGGTCTGAGCCTGCAGAAACCAGCGACGCCCTCCTGGTGTTGGAGGGGCTGGACGGGGCAGGGATGGATGATGCGGAAGGTGTAGGGCTGGATGGCGAGGACTTCCTGCTGCACCGGAAACGGGCAGGTAACAAGATGCCAGCATCATTCTCCCTTGCCAATCTGGAGGCAGGTCTTTCCTCTAGCAGTGGAGAGTTGCGACTTACTTCCAGGTGTAATACGACGCCTCCCACACCAACTGCCAACTGTACCCCAACTCCTCCAAATCGTAGCCCCGCTTCTACACCATGTCGCAGCCAGGCGTCCACGCCGCGCTGTAGCCCCGCCTCTCGCAGCGGGGGACTAGCCGACACTTCCCTCAAGCTCCCGAGGAAATGGCGAAGTGGTGGCACTCTGAGGGGCCGCCTCAGCAGGATGTTTCGCGCCAAGAGTTGTGGGGGCGGGACTTCAGGTCCCCTTATGGACAGCGGGGGCGGGGCTGCGAGGTGTGGTTTGATGGGTGTGTCCACAGGAAATCTGATGGGTGTGTCCACGGGAAGTTTGGCGGATGTGTCACCCAGCACAGGGTCGGAAACTGACAGGTGAGCGAGATGCATGATAGTTTTGTTCATTGATGTTCCTCAAATGCACTCTGGTGGATGCAAGTGTTGCAGGTCATCACTGTAAACAACGTCTCGTAATTAGGACTCCAGCCACCAGAGCAGGTGGCTACAATGTAGCCTGGAGAGCCTGAACCAACTCATCGTCCACACATTGCACATCAGTAGACATTTGCACTGGGTCTGGGAAAATCAGGGTCGGAAAACGGTAAAAAAACCTGTGAATCATATTGTGTTGTCCAGTCACAGCACAGTAGGTGGGACAAGCGGCGTGGAGGCGTGACAAATAAACTCCGCCCACGTCTCGCGTAGCCTGTATAAACTCCACTCACGTCTTGCGTAGCCTGTACAAACTCCCCCCGCGTCTGCGCTGATTGGCCGATTGAATCCGTACCGGCGGCTAGCCTGATTTTCCCAGACCCAATGCAAACATCTAGCATTGTGTGATGCGTGAGCGATGCGTTGGTTCTGGCTCGCCAGGCTAACTACAATGGTGTTCGCAACGTGAGTCACTGGTGCGAAGATGAGTCTGGGAGGAGAAGCATGGCACAGACATGTAGCCTGTGATGAGATGATCTCATTGCGATCATCAATTTGGTGTTTTTGTGACTTGTTCACTTTTTGTGTAGTGTGTGCATATCGACTAAAAAGTGGAAGCTCGATAGACGGTATATAAAAATGGACACCACGTTCGTTTTGATGTCTGTGCCTACTTCCGGGTTGGTATTGGGGGAGCCCCGTCTCCGGAAATTGCGCCCTATGGTAGTTTCCAATACAAATACTCCGATCTTAGCAGCCTGTTTTAACCTATTTAAAGATTGTTTCTAATTGATGTTTTAATGGATATTGTGGGGATAATTAATGGTTCATTGTGTGATAGGGGTCATAATTTCACAAACGCGTCAAATGTGGCGTTATTATTTTTTATTTCAGCTCTCATAGGACCCCGTTCATTCCGACTCTGTCGTTGGCGCCCCTAGCGGACAGTACATTACATTATTTGGATTATAGTTCAAGTCACGACCACTAAAGATAGGCACTATGATAGAGGTAGGGGGTGAGTTCTGGTGAGCATGCATACTATTGTTTTGTGTGAGTGATATTGAATGGTATGATGACGTCTCAGCCTTGTTGACTACACCTGGACTCAGATCATGGTTATTCCAAGTGTGGAACATCATGTTGCGTTTCCACACACTGACAATGCTGATGAAGCCAATGTGAGTTGGATCCGTGTCTCGTGATTGCTGCTTGCATCAGTGTCGTCAGTTTGGCCCATGAATGTTTACTCGGTAATGGTACAGCGTAGAGCTGTGCAAAAAATTAATTTGAAACAAATTGGATTATTTCTTACATTGGTAAACTTACATTACATTGGAAAATCCACCCTATATCTAGCCGGGCGAGCCAGAACCAACGCATCGTCCACGCATCGCTCATTGCTATAGACGTTCGCATTGGGTCTGGTAAAATCTGGCAAGCCGCCGGTACGGATCCAATCGGCCAATCAGCGTGGATGTGGGGGGAGTTTGTACGGGCCACGCAAGACGTGAGCGTAGTTTGTACGGGATACGCAAGACGTGAGCGGAGTTTGTACGGGCTACACAAGACGTGGGCAGAGATCAGTTGTCACGCCTCCACGCCGCTTGTCCCACCTACTGCGCTGTGACTGGATAACACGATTTTAATTGACACTTTTTTTAAACGTTTTCCGACCCTGCTTTTACCAGACCCAATGCAAACGTCTAGTGATGTGCGATGTGTGGACGATGCGTTGGCTCTGGCTCGCCAGGCTACCCTTTATCAGTGTTGTAGTAACTGATTAAGTACGACAACACAAGTCACACGGTCACTGTGGTTTTGCTGGGTGTGTTTGTAAATTATAATGGATATTTGGATGTATTTAGATATATTTAATACAATCAATTAAATGATATGTATCTTTTATAGAGTGAGGCCTCTATACTAAAGTTATTTATTTTGATGTCTTGTTTTTATTTCTTTAAAAATAGAAATCAGGTTCAAATCCCCTGTCCAGCTTTTCTGCAATGTCTCCCCCTGACTCTTCATCCCATTTCCGATTTAATCCTGTCATCTCTCAATAAAAGAATGAAAAATGGTGCTTGCGCCCAAAAAATAACTTAAAAAAGAAATCAAATCTGAAATTCTAGTTTCAGAGATGGAGAGAAATCGGGAGTTTAGTGTTAAGCAAACTGGTACAGATCTATGAGAGGGCATTTAACTTCAATGGCCATGCCTCCAGTCTCAAGCTGTTGCTGCTCCCTCCTGTCATGGAAGGGTTTTTCCTGAAATTGAATTTCATGAAAATGTGCAAAATCTGCGTGGCCGACCTCGGGGGTCTGCACTCAGGTCCGTACAAATGGCATGAACAGGGAAACATACAGTGTGGGTGTTCCTCCACACAGTACGTTCTTTGTTGCTGCCTCTGCGACTCTTTCATACTCATGCATGGCATAGCCGCTCTTCTGCCTTGGTTACTTTTGTCCACATATCTTATACAGTCTCCACCATTTTGACCAATGGTCGTTGAGTCTTATTAGTTTGTGTGTGTGTGCGTGTGTGTGCGTGTGTGTAGGCTGACCATACGTCCTCTTTTCCGTTTTCATTTTGTAAAATCCTTCAAATGTCCAGGGTTTATAGTAGGGATGTCCTGATCTTTTGACTATGAAAAGTTACTGATTTTTTTATGGTCCTGTCTGCCATGAATTTGTGCAGCCATTAACAATGGTATTCAACACTTTCAAATAATAATAATAATGATAATAATAATAATAATAATAATAATAATAACAATCTCACAGTTTTATAGTAAACCAAGGAAACAAAAGTTGTTTTTCATCCTTAAACCTTTTTTAATGTTTAATGGACACAGTGGAAAGAAACTGGTCCACTTTGAGAGGCATTATAATAAAAGTGATAACACAAAATAATGTCTTCATGCATTGCATCCAATAACAAAACGAAATGTATTCAAGTAAATTGTAATCAAATAGCCACCAAAAGCCTCAACATTAGAAATCCAAGTATGGATATAGTTTGAGTAGCTCACTAGTTCTGATTGATCGATAGCGCTCACGGATTGCATTGGCAATATACTGTACACTTACGTAGAGGAGAAATGCATTAAAAACATCATTTATAAAGCAACTTTGTGTATCTTTATCAGGTTTTCAGTATCTACAAGAGGTGAAGTAAATAAGAGTCCATTTTATACCATTTGGTCATTAAAAAAAGTTACAAAACCGATTTTAAAAAGTGTGTCCTCTTTTTGGAGCTTCGGAATATGGTCACCCTAAGTGTGTGTAGTCAACCCGGTTGTTATTCGGTGCATGTCTTGTGTGTTTTTGGGTTGTGGCAAGGACCCCCAAAAAAACAAAAACAAGAAGCAACTCCTTTCGCAACGTCATCCACATGGACATGGAACTCTGTCATTACATAGGGTGGATTGATAGCCCCTAATGTGGGCCATTTGCAACTTCCTAATGTGGGACAGTCAGTTGCCTAATGGGGGACAGTAAACAGACAAACTGAATGCTAGACACATTACCATAGTTTGCTTTTACCATTATTTCACTACCATTCATTAGTTTAGGGACCAGCCATAATCTTTGGAGCTTAGGTGTCCCACATTAGGCTGTGGCCCTCGTTAGGGCAATCCACCTTACTAACCCTCCAGCGTAGAGGCGTAATACTGTCTGCATCAGCGGGATATGATGATGTGCAGACTAGGGACTCAGAGGTCTGAGGTCACAATTGGAGATTTTGATGGTACCATTACTTTCAAAACAATAATTCAGATTCATGATTAAGCATTATTATTTGGCTTACTAATATTTACAAGAAAGTACTCAAGGTTTACAATTATTTTTAATGTGTTTTATCCAATTGTACAATTAGACTCTACAAAGCCCGCCCAAAGCCCCACCCACCTCGTCCTCTCTCAAACTTTAAAGTTTGAGAGAGGACGACCCTTTGCACGGACCGAGCTTCGGCTCGGACCCCAGGGGTTTGGGTTGCTGCGGCCGACTCGCCGTGTCGCAGGCCCTCATCGGCTCAGAAACAGCCGCCCGTCCTTTCACCGACGTGGCGGCGGTGCTATTCTCTGCGGCGTACGCTAACCACGGCGTACGGCTACCGAAGGTCTCGGGCTCACGTCCCGTGCTGCCTGGGACTCCTCCCGTGGTTCCTATGCCGGCACGCTTGTCCCCGCGGTCTCGCCTGTGGATCGAGCATCCTAACGGACATTCTCCGAAAGCTTGGCGCGTTGTCACTGTTGTTGTCACTACAGTAGAGTAACTTTCCAACACAGTTCAGAGTTGATTTGTCGCTACAGTAGAGTCACTTTCCAACACAGCTCAGAGTTGATTTGTCACCACGGTAAAGTAATTTATCAATACTGCCCAGAGCGAAATGAACTCTCTCCAGAGTTATTTAACCTGTAGTGTTAAATTCCATTAACACTGTACTGTAGTGACCCTACATATTATATTATCGAGCCATCATAAAGACAGGACCACGTGTATTATGCTGACGTAATATGGGCCCGCAATGTACGTCAGTGGCTGGCTTGGGTGAGTGTTCATTGTGACATCACCTAAGTGTGGGCTGGCTTGGGTGACTGTGACTGTTCATTGTGACATCACCTAAGTGTGGGCTGGCTTGGGTGACTGTTCATTGTGACATCACCTCAGTGTGGGCTGGTTTGGGTGACTGTTCATTGTGACAGCACCTACCAGCAGGTTCTGTGTGACATGTATATTAACAGGGGCCCATGGGCTATCCTGTCTCTTTGCTGATACCCGTCCTGGAAAGACACATCGCAAGAGCAACTTAGAGGTTTCTTGTCATCCATTCGTCCCCCACCTTACGACGGTTCTTCGACCTCTGAAGTACAGTGTTATAGCCAGTGTTCATTTTTTACTCAATTTCGCGTCAATTTCACTCTAGAAATGTAACACAATGGAAAGAGTTAATTTAACACCAAATCTGATAAGGACCAAATACACTCAGTCTTAAATTTAAATCTTTAAGTGTTGATTTAACACTGCAAAATACACTATGTATATATGTAGTTTTGTCTTTTTATCTGTTTGACAATGTTGTTTTTGTTTTCTCATGCTGTTGTCCTGTGGCAGTGTGTGTGAGTTTTTGCTATTACTTACAATCAAACCAACCTTATCTACCGGGTATAAATAAAGTTATCTTACCTTATTGGCAAAAATAATTCCACAGTAATATGGACGAGAATCAAAAACAGGCATTGATTTTTATGTTGATTTATGATTATGTAAAATGTTTTTTTAAATAAAAGAAAATATATAAATTAATGAATAAAATGTAAAAGAATTTAAAAATTATTTTGCAATTGTGGCATCCTTGGAGCTGACCCTGTGCCCATACGGTAAATGAAACAATTTAACAAGAATCCTGTAATTGTAACAGCCTTTGTACTGACAATAAGTCACATTTGTGATTAGGACCATGCATGTTTATTCTTTCGAGCACATTCAATTCTTCCGATCTCTTGATGAGGTTAGAATAGCGATAAAATATGAGCCATTTTTGAGGCTTCAACCTTTCCAAACCTGTAATTGGCCAAGTCATCGACAAACAAACATAATGGCACGTTCATTTTAAAGTCAGCAATATGCACACAAGTAAAAATGAAAAGAGAGCTATAAAGAGTATCAAACAATACCAACAGACTCAACTTTAAGTAACAGCTGAGTTTAAAAAGTAGAACGACAAACAACTTTTCAGAGACATTTGCACCCTAATTTCCTAGGCAGGGTATGAATCTTCAACTCTTCATATTAGGGCTGCAACTAATGATTAATTTAATCGTTGATTAGTTGGCGTTTATTGAAATGATTAGTCGAGTAATCGGTTGGATTTTTCTTAAAATAATACCCAAAATATGTAAATGCAGACATACACAACAAATACAAGGGATTAATCTTGTAAACTCGATATATCGTCAAATTTGTCAACAAAAAACGTACTCTGACAAAAAGCCATTAGAATTAGGTTATGTGATAGCATTTTAATGTTGCTTTTCATATTCATTTTTTCAACAATTATGTCCATTGAATAATTTCATATTTTTAAAGTAATTCTTAACAAATTTGACCAGACCAATGGGGCACAAAACTGCAGACAACAACGATTAATTTCCTTGGGGATTATCCGTTATTAAATTATTTGCCGATTAATTCTATAATCGGTTAGTCATCGATTAATTGACTAATCGTTGCGCCCTACTTCATTGAAACACATTCAGCACCCACTCATTTCAATTTCAAACTGTGGTCTCTCTAAGGTCCTCCCAGTGCCGGATGACCCGGACACACAGTGCCTTCTCTGCAGCCTCTCTCTCTGCCTTTGCCGGTGAGTGTGTTATTGTGAAGGAAATGAACTATGTTAACCAAGTACTGCTGATTCCCTGTATACTTATCTCCTATTTCCAATCTCTCAGACCATTCTAACCTTTCAATATTGTCAGCACACAGGACTTGCCTGTCAAAGTTTGTCACAGTCAAAAACTGCAAATTATACCAAGGATAGGGACTCATAAGTCCATTGCTGGTCTTAAGCCCAATTCGCACTGGACTTTTATTACCTATGGACCGCTGGTAATTTGGAATAATTGCGGAGGACGTCTGAGTTTCATTTCACGTGTGAATGCGCGATGTCTGTGATTTGGAAAGTAATGATTCCACTGGAAGTTGCCTTCTGAGATTCGTCGAAGCACCACAATGGTTTGAATTCAGAATTTGGTTAACTTTGTTAATACTCACACACGTGTCTGTGTATGTGTGTATACGTGTGGGGAAGCGAATATACGGCACATGTGTCATAATGTCTGTTAAATTGAGCAAAAGACAGGCTTTTACTAATCCCGTCAGAATGCGCGACAAAATAACACAGAGGCCAGGGGGTAATTGTGAATTACCGGAGGTCCCCACGTAATTTGATGGCAGTGCGAATTGGGCTTTATTTTATTTACTTTTCTACATCTACGCTAATCCCCTTATGGTGAACATGTAACCGTTATATTTTATCTTCAGGAGACTGAGGCTGCAAATTAGCCATGGGATGCTACACTCCTGCATGTTGTTCACCACCTTGGTTGTTCCCCCAACATGTCCAGTCCCCCACCAAATTAAAGTAATTGATTCAATGGCAATTGGTGTTTCATCTTAGTTTTTCTCAAATGCAGCCTATCCTGGATATTTTCTGATTCCATCTCAAAAAATATTTCTTCCATTTTTTTGTTTCCAACAAAATGCACATGTTTCCTTGAATATCAAGAACATCTTTGGGGAATAACTATGAGATATAATTTTATAATTTACAATTTTATCAATTGTTACAAGCTTACTTCAATGTAACAATCATTATTCCATTCTTTAATGAAATGTTTCACTGTTTTGTGTGTGTGTGTGTGTGTGTGTGTGTGTGTGTGTATGTCTCTCTCACTCACTCACTCTCTCTCTCTCTCTCTCTCTCTCTCTCTTTCTCCTCTCCCAGGTGAGACAATGTCGTCATTGGATATTTCTCGTCGAGGTGTCAACGTCCCCCGACCTCCGACTCCGCCTCCACCCCCACGTCGGAGCCTCAGTCTCCTAGGTAATTCCTTTTTCGTCTCAGTGGAATTGTGAATAGAAATGTCTGTGTGTTTATTTACACACCTTAAAAAACAGTGATATTGGACAAAAGTGAGGCTCTCCTCTCAAATCTCAACAGGTCCAGAGTTTCTCTAGTCATGTCAGCAATTATTAGCGTTAGGTTGATCATCATCATCATCACTCCTGTAGTCTGGCAGGCCATTGGGGCGCCACTGAAGACTTTGCAACCAGTTCTCTCCATCTCTCTCTGTCCTCGGCCACTCGCATGGTGTCACTCAGCCTGCACCTTGTCCACTCTTGGATGTAATCTTCCCATCGCTTTCTCTGTCCTCCTCTCCTCCTTCCACCGGGCACTGTGCCTTGAAGGATTGTTTTTGAAAGTCTGTCTGTACCATTTTAATTTCTGTGTTTTTGACTGGTTAGTAGATCTTCACATGGCCCAATGGCTTGTTTTATTGTGGCTTTCACTTCGTCGTTGGTGAGGTGTTCTCTATACGAGATTCCGAGGAGTTTGCGGAAACATCTCATCTATGTGGCGTGAATTATATTCTCTAGTTTTGCCGTTAGAGTCCATGACTCACATGCGTACAGAAAGATTGACATCACTAGTGATCGCATCAGTCTGATCTTCAAGCTGGTGGAAATATTCTTGTCCTGCCAAATTGTCCTTTGTTTTGCCAGACCCACTGATGTTTGTGCAATCCTGCTAATGATGGGGGGATAATTGATAATGATATCAATTGGGGGGGAAAAACCCATTATCTCATATATATATATATGCTCTTAATGGTAGAAATTTGGATTGATATTTATTTGTTGATGTTTGGCTCCCTGCAAATTGAAATACCTGGTGTGGCTGGTGTGGGAATGTAATGGTGTATAATAGGGGTGTCACGGTAACCGGTGTGACGGTAAACCGCGGTAAAATATTTTGACGGTTAGGTAACCGTCTGAATTTCCAAACGGTCGGTTATCGCGATCGGTTACCATACACCGTGACACCGGGACTTTTATTACCGTGATCAATGTTTTAAGTGACAAACAACCTGTATTTTATTAATATTAAATATTATATATTAATGTTCATCTCGGTGCG
>OMKY01209955.1:0-11632 GCA_900302395.1 Bregmaceros cantori | reverse complement strand
GAATATCAAATTTGTGTGGATAAATGAGGGAACCATCAGCACTAAACTGCTGACAATTATGATTCCATTCTTTGCTGATTATCGATTATTGCATTGGTTGTCGATTCATTTTATAATCGATTAGTCACCGATTACTCAAATAATCGTTGCAGCCCTAACATACACACACATATATACATAGCATTAAGAAAGAAAAAAATATATATCTATTTAATTATTTCACTGTTTTAATTATTATTCTATTATGAAAACAAAAAAAAGAATGTATGCCTCATTAACCAAAGTGCACATTAAGGCACGGATGAACAAAAATAAACAGCATCTTTTAATCCGCTGTGCGTTCTCCAGCGCCACCTACTGCATGGCTACGAAGCCCGTCAACTAAAGAACGTCCCCAAGATGGTGAGAGTGGGCTGCCGCCGCCTACTGGACATCGCTGCTAACCGGCCAGTTAACACGACAACAGCAGGTCAGGGGTGGCTCTTTAACCCACTTTGTTGTTTTTAATAAATATATAAGGTCTGTATGAATTTTGCCAAAAAACATTTTTAGGGGAAACACTGGGGGGAGTAATTTTGTCCCATACTTCTGCAGGTCACTTCCGGTGCCTATATGTATGTGTATATAAAGTCTGGTAGAAGGCCGCGGTACGTGGACACAAAAAACACAAAACGCACAAAATCCGACCACTAGATTTCGGTCTGTGACCAGTTACACATCACTCTCCTTGTTCGTTAACCTTTTTGTGTAAATATTAATGAAATACAGTAAAAATCCTACTTGAAGTTACTCACCGAGTGGTCACGTTCTTCTAGACCAATAGGCTGGCTGCTTCTACTAGTACTTCCAAAAGGAATGAGACGATGGAACGGGTTGAACTGATTATTAAATCATGCGTCTGTGGGTCACATTTCCGCATGATAACATTTGGTTGTGGAATAGCACACCGCAAGTTACCACCACGATTTTTAAATAACCCTGTAGGTGTGTGCTCCCACCGAATAGACATGTTGAAAAATAGCTAAATACACGGCAAGTAATGACACCGGAAGTCATGTTCAGAGACCAGAAGTTTAGGACCGATGTTGGTGGCAGAGCATTTAACATAGGCCTACCTGAACCGTTCCAAACGGAACGTTTTTAAATTAATTTTGCTTTCAAGCCCTGGTTACAGACCTAATATCCACGATACCAACAAGATGGTAAATTACTAAACTCAGCTTTATCTCCTGTTGATCAATCTCTTTGGACACACAGGGCCGCCCTCCGCCATGCCCTCTCCAGACCTGCGGGCGGAGGTGGAGAAGACGGTGTCCCAGCAGGCCTTACAGCAGCTGGGCAAGGAGATGAGAGGGAAAGGCATCCCTCCGACGCCACCGTCCAGCTACCTGCTCCTCAGCCTGCAGCCCTTGGACACCGCTCTGCCTCTACACCACGGGGACAAGGTAACTCGCCTCATCATATTTCATTATCTCTGCCTGTAGCAGAATGTGCTCCAATCATAGACTGTATATAAAGTAGAAGCGCAGAATCAAAAGACTTGTCGACAATTTGTTTACATCCACCGCTGTCAGACTCGGTCCCGCGACCATGGTGTTGCACAGAGCCAGCTTTAAGGCCTTTGATACTAGTCGGATATGAAGCTAATACATTCCTTTTTTGATTTAAATGACAGGTATACGGTTTTAAAATGCCTCTTCAGTTTCGGTTGAGACTCTGCAACCTTCTTCAGGGGTGGCGTCCAGTTGGCATGGTGACGCCGCAGCTTTACCACTTCCTTCTTTGATCCATCGCTCAAAGAAGCGATAGAGATTAGGAAACGTGGGAAGAACACCATCAACAGAGATGAAGGAGCTTACACCCTTTCACGCATTTGGGATTCTATCCTACAACGGCTCCTGGACAGGGGCCTCCCCCTGTCCAGGAGGTGGTCAGACTGGCGGGAAACCCAGTCAGACCACACCCACAAGGAAGTGATGAAGCTGCAGTGTCACCATGCCAACTGGACACCACTCCTTAAGAAGGTTGCAGAATGCCTACAGAAACAGCAGAGGTATTTAAAAACCGTATTCCTGTCATTTAAATGAAAAAGGAATGTATTAATACATGGTTTGACAGAATGAACACCATTCATAGATATAGAGCTGACAATATCATTTGTTGACTCGAATTCATCCAGACTAAATTGTGTCGTGCACAAGCATGCGGACGCCAGGCTAGTTTCAAAACCCACAGAAACGACTCTGCTGTTCTTAGACCTGGACCCGTACAGGCAGCGAGGAGGACCTCGGCGCGCCCAAACTGTTGTCCGCTCACCGGAGGGTCAGCTGCAGCGACTCTGCCCTCGACAAGCTGACCTCCTCGTCGGCTCACCTTCTGCTCGGTAAAGACGGCACGCTGCCCATGGAGTGCCTCTCTAAAGACTTCCTTTCTCAGACAGACCTCGGCCTCCCCTCTCAGGTACTCATGTTTGCGGATATCTATGTACGGGGTGCACCGATCACGTTTTTCTTGCTCCCGATCCTTTAATTTTAAGGATCGGCCAATCCCGATCTCCGGTACCAAGTCCCGATACAGATCCTGAAAAAATTGGTAGTACCCAACCTATTTGGCACAATTGTCAATTTCAATAATAGTCAAAGTAATGAAGAATCATTTGGCATGCTCCCCGACTTATTTACCGATCCTGATCGGGACAAAATCAGAAGTCCCGATCCTTGGACAAAAGTCTGATCGGCCCCCAATCACCGATCTGAGGATCGGATCGGTGCACTACTAATCTATGTGCTATAGGTGTTTTAAACGTTTTTCAGGTTTTGTCTTAAGATATTTGTTGCTTAAACATGAGAGGAACATCATTTAAATTTAATAATGAAACAAAAATAATGAGAAACATGGTTTTCTGAGCAGGTAAATACTCAGAAAACCAAAATACTATTCTACACTCCATTATCGTTTTTGTTGACAAAATTTGGTCCTCTTGAAATAAATACATGTTTGATCGGAACTGCTCCAAACCAAGGACAAAGGGACTTTCCAGGTGTGAATACGCCCTAAATCTAACATTGTACCTTGAAGTTGCTTGAACGCTGGTAACTGTTTATTAGGGCTGCAACGATTAGTCGATTAATCGGTGACTTATCGATTATGAAATTAATCGATAACTAATGCATTAATCGATAATCGCCAAGGGATTTAATCGATGTCTGAAATTGTTAAATATTATTATTATTCAACATTATTGAATAAAAAACATGAATATGAAGAAAAACATTGAAATATGAATGTAGAAATGCATTGTAACGGAATAAGTAACTACATTTTTGCACATTAGTTGGCTAAGCAAAAGTGTGTGTGTGTGTGTGTGCAGGCCCCACACCTCAGCGGCCTTGGTTCTCCAGTGTTGTCTTCTTCGCCTGAACGTGATCTTCAGCCTGGTAGTTCCTTATTTCCAGCCCCTGAAGCTATACTGGACCAAGGACCTCCTGGTCCGAGGCCACCCTCCACCAACAGTGCCTCGACTGGTCGAGACGAAGCATCACCACTCCCCACAGATCATCAACATGTGACCACAGGCCAAGAGACAAAAGGTTAATCCTTGAGTCATCAGAATACTGTATTAATCCCAAAGGGGAAATTATGTTAATTCCACATAGTCAATAATTAATTGATAATCCATTAACCGATTTTGAAGGTGTTTAATTGACTAATTTTCTTACAAACATTTAATCCAGAATGTGTGCTACAATACGTTTAACGTATGACGTGTGCTCACTGCACCAACTACAAAGAATATCTTCCTTCCGGACCATAGTAGGTCTATACAGATTCACTCCAATTGAACATAACTTACTCACTATAACTTGCTTATTTTTAGAGGTGCACCGATCCGATCCTCAGATCGGTGATCGGAGGCCGATCAGACTTTTTTCCAAGGATCGGGACTCGTGATTTTTTCCCGATCAGGATCGGTAAATTTGTTTGGGAGCCAAATGCCAATTGTGCCAAATAGTTTGGGTACTACCAATTTTTGTAGGATCAGAACTCTGTATCAGGACTCGGTATCGGGGATTGGGACTCAGATTTTAGCGATCGGCTGATCCCGAAACAAAGGATCAGGATCGGATTGGGAGCAAAAACCGTGATCGGTGCACCCCTACTTATTTTTGCTGCCATGTGATGTCCTCTCTGAACGGACTCGAAAATCATCAATTGTGTGTGCGGTAGAATTGCAAGCACAGTAGGAACTTTAGTGAACAAAATAATAATAATGATATCAGAAGCCCTCGTAGTAGGCCAAACTTCTTTTGGCTGTCTCAGGAAGTACAGCCGCGTCTGTGATCTATTCTCCCCTACTTCTTCTAGTAGGCTAAAGGTTAGCCCCACTAAAGTTAAAGAATGCAGTAGGTGATCTGGCCCATTTTAGGTCATGTCACCCAGCTGTACCTAATGCTTTCTATTATAGCATATTATAATATAATATTTCTCCTCATAGAACTGGAGCAGAGCAGTCTATCAGCGCTACCTATGGATGACCGGCGCCTCCTCGTGGCTAGAGCTCTAGCCTTGGACATGAAAGACGAGCATCTGGACAGCAAACTGTGTGCCTGGCAGGTACACAGTACTGCGTTCACAACTTTATCCTCGCATGCACACACCTGTCTGTTGCTCACCGTGCCAAAACGTTTGAATAGAGACTGTGCAAGCACTTTGGCATTTGGGGAATCGGGTGAAAATGGTGAACGAGTCCTGTCAATCAACTTTTGCTGTGTGCTGTCAGACGGAACTGAACGACCAGGAAGGGGCGTGGGAGCGTCTGTCCACGGAGCCCGACCCTTTGGTGGTGGCTGGTCTCATGTGGTCGTGGCTGGAGCAGCTCAAAGAACCAGTTATCAGCAGCCAGCACCTCAGCCTGCTGCTGGAAGAGGCACCAGTCAACCACCAGAGGGCACTACACTCACTAGACAAGGTAGGAGGGACTGGTCAAGCCAGAATGGTGTGCAGAATGGGCATGCTGTGGCGTAGCAGTTGTAGACGAGTTTACGTGCGAAACACTGGGGGAATTCACTTTGTCCCATGCTTCTGCTGGTCACTTCCGGTGCCAAATGTATGTATATAAAGTCTGGTAGAAGGCTGTGCGGTACATGGACACAAAAACACACAAAACGCACACAAGTTCAAAATCCGACCACTAGATGTCGGTCTGTGACCAGTTACACGTCACTCTCCTTGCTTCGTTAATCTTTTTGTATAAATATTGATGAAATACAGTCAAAATCCGATTTGAAGTTATTCACCGAGTGGTCATATTTTCTTCTGGACCAATAGTCTGGCTGCTTCTACTAGTAATTCCAAAAGGAATGAGACAATGGGACGGGTTGAATCATCTTGTCCGACGGTAGTGAAACCCACTTCTGGTATCTGTATAGCAGCCTGTGTAGGGCATCGGAGTGAAGTGGCTGAATTTGTCACACAAAATGTACACCGTTTTAAAATGTACTCTCTCTCTGTGTGAGTATTCTGGAATATCGACGACATCCAACTCCAAAATTACCTAGAGATGTGGTTCCATGTTCTTCAGGACCAATCAGTTGGATGCATTCTCTCATATGTACTGTATATAGCGGACAATGGAATGGGTTGCATGGATCATTAAATAATTAGTGATTGGGGAATGGAGTGAGATGGTTCACCCACTTAGGAGATATATTCAAAAATATCTGCTGTAAATGTCTAACATTTCAACTTTTTCAAATCAACAACTGAGCTATTTGGCTTCAAACAACAATCAGAGCACTGTAAGGGGGGCTCTGGGTGAGGGATAATCCCTCGGAAGAGTTCAGCAGCTATCAATATTGTGGACACCTTGCTTGGACACTGGGCGATTTGAGGTGTGCAATCAATACTTGTAATTTTAATCTACACATTTCACCATGTTTACATTGTCAACGCTATGGGCGCAGGTATCTGTGTGGGTATTCCACAGAGATACATCAGTGTTGTGGTAGGTGGTCAATAATTTTCTCTAAGGTAATATAGTTTAGATTTATACAAAGTCCGTTCATTGATTTGAATACATCACATAAACTAAAGGTTAATGTAAGATTATTTTGAAGAACTTCCATGCAAGTGGGACTCGAGCCTCACTTCCACATGTGGTTCAAACTTTACAGACGAGCGTTCGTCTCACCTCTCCTCCTCAATTGGGACTTGATGTTTTTTTTTTTTCGTTTTTTTTTTTCAAGCTTTATTAGCGGAAACAGGGGGGGGGGGGAGGTCAGCCATGCGGGAAATATGTCGGTAGCAAGATTCTAACCACCGACTCACCGCGCCATTAAGGCATATGCGTGCTTTCCAGTGCTCTGGCTAACCAACTGAGCTACTGGGCACCACGGGACTTGATTTTGAGGTGAAATGCTCCCCTAAGATGAACTCTGCAAAATGTGCAGGACCACCGGCTGACTCTGGTCTGCATCTTGAACTGTGCCAGCAAGCTGCTCCCCTTGCCTGCAGAGGTGGAGGAGGCCTTTCTCAACCAAACCATAAAAGTCTTCACCAAGGTCAGTGGATTAAGTTATAGGGCTGGCAATCTTCTCTCTAAATTGGGGCTATGGTTATTGATGATGGTTTTAACTGAAAATGTAATAAAGGTTTAGGACCATATCTCTTCTTCCACTGGTTGACAAACGCTGACAAACACAACTTTCTAGCTGGCCCTATTACACTTTCTGAAGTTGTTGCTGTGATTAGCTCCACCTCTGGGCCCAAATCGCCGGGTCCCGATGGACTTCCATCTGAATTCTACAAAATCCTCTCTCCCCGAGCTCTCGGGGCCTTTCTCAGCCAAACCATTTCTCAACTTTTGAAAAATGGCAAAGACCCTTTACTTCCGGGCAGTTATAGACCCATTTCCTTACTCAATACAAATTCTAGCCAAGGTCCTTGCCACTAGCCTCCAAAGTGTTCTATCTGATTTGATTCACCCAGACCAGACTGGGTTCATGTTGGGCAGGCACTCCTTCAATAACACAAGGCGCTTCTTAAACACAATAATTTCTTCTAATAATGATATATCTAAGGTTGCCGTCTTTTAGATGCAGAGAAGGCTTAGTAAAGGTTTAACTTTACAGTATTTTTAGCTACTATGATGTAGTTTCTTATTATGTAAAATGTGTCACATAGTAGCACCTTCCAATTCTTAGACACTGACAAAAACACCCTGTACCATGTCCCCGGTGATGTCACAATTTGTACAAAAAGCCTGCCTCTACTATATTATTATATTATTATTTCTGGGTTTCACTGATGCTTCCATCACGTTTTAGTGATACTATACTGTTAACCAATACTCACAATAAATCAATTAAACAATTTTTGATCATGTGCGCTGCCCTGTCCTTATCCCACAGATCAACGGAGACTCTGAGAGCAATCAAACACTGTACGAGACCCTAAAGGGCATTCTAAGACCGCTGCTGCACGAGATGAAGACGTCGGACAACGGGGACAACATCTGTTGATGGCTGGAGGGGAGACGCAGTCCAAGACTTGGGCGAAGATGCCCGTTTACTAATGGCTAAGCCTAGGGTGACTCGGACAAGCTCATGCAGAAGGATCGGTGAGTGGAAGCCGGAATTCAGTTCAAGTAACATGGTTGGTTGCACGCCACTGTTCCAGCGCAATGCACGTAAAAACATGTAGTATACCAGTATGTATAGTGTAGTCCAAGAATGGACAAGTTGCAGGCCGAGTGGCACCAGTGACGGCATGCGATGGCGTCACTGGTCCGAGGAAAGAGTCGGATGGAGAGAGCTGGTTGCAAAGTCTTCAGTGGTGGCCCAACGGTCTGCCCAGACTACGGGTTGGATGAGATGCTTATATTAGCGTTTCCATTACCATGAAGCCGTTACGGTTGCTTGGGAAGAGTCACCTTTTTGGCAACCGTCCTGACTGGTTTACCCATTATACGCTACCTGTACTGTATGGGAGGAACCAAAACAATGCAAACTGGTGAATGGTTAAGCGCAGTTATCCCAGTGCGACACATAGCATTAGGGTTGCAACGATCGGATCGGGCACCGATCCGTTTTTTTAAAAATCTCGGTACCGTCAGATTTTAACCGATCGGACGAACTTCACTGCAGCAAGTTCTCCGCTCGTTGCTGTGAAGTTACGGAAATAACATGGCTGGAGAATACACAGCGTTCCCACGCTCCCCGCAACACCCCCAACAAGCGCTTCATCAAAAAATAAGAAATCTTTTTTTTTTATTCAAGTCAAGAAGACTAGTCTTTTTTGTTCAACTGCGATTATTAATTATATAGTGATCTTCCTGACTATCGTGAGTTTTCCAATTTGCATACAGATGTTATTTAAAAGAAAATAATAAGTTTGTAAAATACATTTTCTCGGATCGGCCGACCCCTAAAATCAAAGGATCGGATCGGAAGCAAAATAACGCGATCGGTGCACCCCACATAGCATTAAAACAAACAACCGCGAGGAGTTGTTCATTTACTACTAAAGGGTTCCCTGCTTCCCTCTACCCGTTGAAATGCAAACCAATATCCGTACTGATGTGTACTGAACTGTTTTCCTACTGATCTGTACTGTATTGGATCATATTGTGGAAACAAGGCATATGAGAGTGGACGAAGCTTGTCTGAGTTGGTGCTGTTGTGAATGGGAAACATGTGACTGGTGTACTTTTTTTGCACCTTGGCGCTTTGATACTGTGTGGCCTTGACTTGGGAGCACAGTACAACAATGTGTTACAATACCCGTGACTCCACTGCAAATTTAACGGAACTTTTGTAAGCGTGAAAATGCGCTTACAAGGGTGCACGCCATTATGCCCGAGTCTCCACGGACGTCCGGACCTATGCTACCTGATCGCAAAAAAATATGCCACCGCCGGTGCCTCACTTGTTTAAAAAAAAAGCAACGAGAGGAAAAAAGATGTTCAAATCATGCTTTCCCTATACGTATACAAGGTCCATTGCCGACGCGCAAGCATGTGCATGACAATGGTTACGTATTTGAAGCCCCAGCCAGACGAATTTGCGAGCAAAGACGGAGCTCGTGGGGGAGGAATCCCCCAGGAGAACCCCCTCAACGGTTAATAACGGTTCCAGTGTCATGCATTCCAATGATTATTGAATTGAATGAAGACTTCCACACTTTCCATATTTTTAGAATGTAGAAAATTCTAATCACATATTTTTCAGGAAGTATTACATTATAGACAAGTTGACGAGCCGAAACCGCCATTTTGTCCCACTGTCTTCGATACTGAATACTGTTAAGCCCCACAACAACACATAATGGGCGAAAACACAATGAGTCAGCACGGAAGAGTAAGCCCTTTCATGCCAATACTAATTGGAAATACGTGGAGATGGCGAAACCGCAAAAAACGTTTGCAATATTTATATTGAAAATCCCCAGTAATATTTCAGGTTAATAATCGTTCCGATTTTTAAAGCAAAGAGTAGCCGATTAATTGCCAGTAAAAAAAAAAAGCTGATTAATCAATGAACAAAATAATAGTTTGTTGTAGCCCTACTTTTATTACTTAGTTCTGTTTACTTGTCTGCATTATTGGCTGCGCTGTCTTGGCTCAGACTTCGTCTTCCACTCAAAACCACAGTACAAAGTGAGCAAAATGCATGAATGAGAAAGCATTGATTTAGGTGGTAATCTACTGAACCTACCAGTACTCATATGAAATAATTGACACTCTGTATTAAATATTGGTATGGTTTTTAGCTGTTGAGGGCTCCCTTCAGCATCATCTTCTTGGCTTATTGTATTGGAACGAGAAGGTGATTATTCTCATACTCATTGGAATCTAGGCATTTGGCAACGCTTTCCTCCTTGACGCTGACAGAGATGCTAGGCTGCTGAGATGTTGGTCCAAACTCCAAAGTCAACCTTGCTCGTAAATGGGGAGGGTGTCCGAAATTATTCATCATGACTAAATTTCATTTATCTTGATGTCAATTCTGCACCGCTGCGACAATTTATATCACTTCAGTGCTGCGATTGGCTGGCTATGAGTTGAACTGTTTGATAGACATGACGTCTTCTAGGCCTGTAATGTCGAGACCAAATCACAGCTGCCAGGCTCCAGCGGGCGTGTTCATTTCTCTTGTGGTGCCAGGCTTGGCAGGCAGACCTCCCACAGGAAGTGGGTGAGGTCAGCTTCCTGTTCACGAAGAAACCGGAAACACCCCCCTCTCGAAGTTTCTAACAAGCCATCCGACCAGAAAAATACTGAGTCATACAACCAAAGGTGGTTCAAAGAGTTGGTTGTTTTTGTTTTGTCCGTTTTAAGAAATATTTATTTAACGTCTAGTTTTGTTCATAAAACAAATCCATTTAATCATCAAATTGTGAAAGTGAACAAAATATTAAAGGCAGACTATGTAATTTCCACCTTATGCTCTCCAAAGAGTTGTTTTTAGAAATGTTTATTTTTTATTTATTTTAATATTTGTATTAACAAAAATCAAAGTCGTGGTGCCTAAGCTCGCTGACCTCTAAGCAATTAACTACATTTATAAAAACAATATCACAACAAAATAAGGAATTGTGGGTAATTAATATCTGTTACCTGCCCACTGATATTCTGCCTTTTTATGATGTTTGACAGATGTGTTGCAGTACCGTTTTCTTCCATTAGACACCAGAAAAACTCCCTTGACCACTATTCATAGAGCGCACAGGATTGGTGCAATTTGTGTGTCAATCCGTAGACCGACCAATCAGAAACACTGTACACATTGTATACTGTCTGTAATATACATATGTACAACCGTTCTATCAACCGTAATGGAATAGTAATTTGTCTTCATGTCGGCGAACATGTTCCTTCTGGCCAATAGAGATAACATCCTAACTTCTCCACAGGTGTTACAGAAGGGAAATCTAAAAACCTTTCACAGCTTTATTTTTTAAATGTTATTAAGATAAGATCGTTTATTTTGTCACACATACATACATGTACAGTGAAATTCTTCCTCCGCATTTAACCCATCCCTGAGGAGCGGTGGGCAGCCGCGGTGCAGCGCCCGGGGACCAACTCCAGATTCTGAGCCAGTACCTTGGCTAGGGGCACTGACTGACTGGAGCAGGTTAACTAGAACATGTTTTTGGTGGTGGCGGAAACCCACACAGACATGGGGAGAACATGTGAACTCCACACAGAAAGGACCTGTCCAAGTTCGGATTGGAACCCAGGACCTTCTAGCTGTGGGGCAGCAAAGCTAACTACTGCGCCACCGTGCCGTTCTCAACATTCTGGTTTAAAGATTTGCCTTGAATAGTACTACACCCCTGTGGCGCTGATGATATTAACTTTGAAAGAAAAAAAAATCTATTAGTTAATTTGCTATACTGATAATGTTCAATGAACTGAATTGTGAAAATGATCATTTATTACAGTTTGGTTGTCTTTGGCATGTCTGCTGTTACAAGCAAATGTTTTGATGTTTTAATGTCACACACTGCCATTTTGTGTGTGTGTGTGTGTGTGTGTGTGTGTGTGTGTGTGTGTGTGTGTCATGGTGCATAGTTGTCATTGTGTGTGTCTGTGTGTCATGGTGCATGGTTGTCATTGTGTGTGTCTGTG
>OMKY01209953.1:0-10668 GCA_900302395.1 Bregmaceros cantori | reverse complement strand
GGAAAATGAAAAAAAAAAATCACTTGGCTTGCCCAGCAGCCAGCGCAGCCAGCGCATTATTTCGGCAGGTTGTTATTTTTCTTGAGTCGACTCGAAAAAAACATATTTTTTATTTGTTCTGTTTCCTCAAATGTGAAAACAGAAAAATATGTTTTATATCCTTTAGCTTAAAAAAATAAATTTTCTGTTATGTACATTCAAAATATGAGTTAAATCGACTTGATTTTATTTAATCTATTTGAAAGTAATCCAAACGTAATCCGTTACGTTACTTTGAAAATTGTAATTGTAATCCCGTTATCTAATTTTAAATGAGGAAATTGCGACTAACGGATTACTAAAATGTCCAACCCTATTGCCGTTACCGAGTACTACCGTTTTTTTTTTTTACTATAATAGTCAATGAATTCTCATATTTATTGTAAATGTATTTACATCCTCAGATTGTTAATACAACATTTGCATTGCAATTAAGAGTCTGTACGATTATTTAATGCATGGAAAATCATAATCAATCAGTCCACTCTACTAAACGCAACTACAAAACCGCAAGGTAGAAAAAAAACATTTTTATGTTGGGGCAAAACCATGCACCTTTATTTAGAGATTTTTAACAACTTAAATGTATTCATACTTCTCGATCGATTTATCAGTAAGACAACTCAAAATGTAAAAAAATGTAAAAAAAAAAAAAATTGAGAAAATTCGGGACGGTTCAGGGACGATTCGGGACGGTTCAAAATGTTTTTCTGGACGGTTTCGGGACGGTTGTGAAAAAAGTTTATTAAGTTTATTTTTAACCCCTGGTCACTGTTGTAACATGCTCCATTGTGCTGAAATACGTGCGGTAGACGCACGGTCCGTATACGGACCGTACAGAAAATCATTTATTTAGATTTTTCACCGCACGTATACGCACGTACTGGGGGGCGAGGCCGTGAGCTCAGTGATTGACAGCAGCGCTGACCAATCAGCGGACTCGCTGATCGAAGCGGCCTCGTGCACGCGGCTTTGTTGTGCGCGTGTGTGTGCATGTGCATGTGTGTGTGACGCACACACACATACACGCGCATTTCTGTCGTCGCAGCCTCCTGTCTATCCTCCAGGCGCACACACAACAGTCCCGTACGCACACAGACACACACACACACAACAGGCCCGTACGCGCGCAGACACACACAAAACTCTGTCCGCATTTCCTCCTGTGTATGAGGAAATGCGTGTGTGTCTGCGTGCGTAATGCACTGTTTTGTGTGTGTATCTGCACACGTACGGGACTGTTGTGTGTGTGTGTGTACTGCACTCGCGTGTGTGCGTGTGTGTCTGCGTGCGTACGGGACTGTTGTGTGTGCATCTGCGTGCGTACGGCACTGTTGTGTGTGCGCCTGGACCGTTCCGCTCCCCTTTGCGTGTGTGTGGCTCCCCATTGCACCACTCTGTTTCCCTCTCTTTTCTTTTCCGAGATCCGGCGCACGCTCACGCACGCACACACACACAGACACATACACACACAAACACACACTCATCTCCTGCGCTGCTTCGTGGCTTGCACGTGCTATTGTTGACAACTGCATGGGGGCGGACTGCATGAAGTGTGTGTTATCGCGTTATGTATGTTCACGTGCGAATACCAATGCGCCGCACGCAGGACTGTTTTTGTCAATGGAAACAGCAATCTTCCAATCGGACCGTATACGGACCGTATACGCACTGACCATGTACGGACCGTATACGGACCTCTCTGTAGTGGAAACCTAGCGTTAGAGTTACTAAGCTGCTTTGATGTTACCCTCTTTTCCAGTAATTAGTAGTAGTAAACACTTTTTTTTTTTGAAGGCAGTAATCAGATTAGTTAACTTACCAAAAAAAGTATTTGATTTAGTTACTCTGTCATTATATTTCTAATTTAACTTAAACTTAGTTTAATGCATTTTTTTTTGTGAAGTGAAGTTTAAAACCTCCTGAACTAAAAAAAAGAGGAAAAACTTAGTAATCCAAATACAAGTAATCCATGGCAGCATTGGCCAAATGATGATTGCCGCAGACGTTCCGAACGAAGCAACTTGTTATTAACTCTGAAAGTCTGTCAGTACGGGAGCACAGAGCTCCAACTCTGGTGGCCAAAGGTTGTTAATACCAAATTTGATCACTAAATGGATAGTTTTTTTTTCTTTCTTTCTTTTTTAATACGTAAGTAAGTAATGCCAATCCCAATGTATACATTCACATCATATCCTTTTGGGAGCAATTTGGGGTTTCATTGCTGTGCCCAATACGTAGAACGCCGGAGACAGGATTCTGAACTGCCAACCATTCGGTCTTCCACCCTCGAGCTATTGAAACGGCTGCTCCCCAAATGAGCTACAGACGAGTTTACGCGGTAAGAACAGCAGTCATTTTGTCATTTTGTTCCACTGGTTGTAAATGCTTCTCTCGTGTGTGTGTGTGTATATAGTAATGCGAGACTGCCCCCTTGTGGAGGAGCTGGGGTAATAGACCTGAACCAGATCGACAACAGGCTGAGCTCAGCCCATTGCCAAGCTCCATTCAGACTCTACTTATAGGGGCGTGTCGGCACATGCCGAATGACCAACGGTGCAGGCCCACAATGTACTGCATCATTTCACTAAATATGCTCGAGTAGAGTAAAAAATACAGGCTCTAAAATTAACTAAAAAGTATTTTTTAAAGTATAAAGTACAAAGTTAAAAAATAAAGTTGTATATAAAATGCACTTTTTCAATGTTAGTTTTGCAATGTTGTTGTTTGAATAAATTCTAATAACTTATTTCACTTAAAGTTCATAAATCCCACTGCTGAACATTGAAATGAACATCTGAAACATTCTCAAATAGTGCTAATAGGCCCAACTCTTAATAACACAAAGAACATTAACTGAGGGCTTACACAATGAATGAATGAATGAATGAATTTTATTTTAGGACAGACAGCACAGAGCCGTTAAACATTTCAGCATGAGACATCTGATACGTAAAGATGGTTGTACAAGACGGGCTTAGCAGAGTTGCTATATTTCACCCGGCTGTCCATGGATGGAGTACATACTCCGGTGGAGAAACACTGAGACTTGGGCTCAGTGTTGGCAAGTTTGCTTACTTAGTAGAAGCTGCTTGATGAAGGAGAGCGAGTTCTGTCCGAAGGACGTTTTTTTGCCTGGTATATAACAGTTTCCATGGCCCCGCTTCTTAGGGTGTTTTAACCAAGATGGAACTCGTTTCCGAGTGGTCCCGGTTCGTATGAATGCGGCAAGCGGGTCCGAGTCCGCGCGAAATCATCCGAGACGAGCCCTGCTCATCGAGGTGGTCCGAGCCCGGGATTGAACTCGCGGCAAACGAGGCCCCTTTTCACACGGAATGCATGCCGACTTTTGTATCGCCAGCCCGCGCCGCCCAGCAAGTGTGCCGGCGCGACCTCCCCTCGGGTATGTGAAGTGTGAACATATTAAGGCAACAATCAAGTGTGTGTGTGCGCGTGTGTGTGTGAGCTATGCACGAGCCCATGCTGTGAGGGCGCCAACTCCGCTCTCCACCTCCCTCTCTCTGTCATTATTCAATTATTATTATCATCAATCAATTATTATTATCATCAATATGTTATTAGGGTACTTTCTCTTCCTCTTCTTTTCGATATTTTAACTGCGGTCCGGAGCGAACGCGCCGCACGTACGCGGGCTCACGCACACACACGCACACACACACTGAAAAGCTCCACCGAAAGGCTACTCTAGTTACGTTACCTTCTCCCGCTTCGTGAGTGGCTAATATTCATCCAATCAGCGATGGACAGCAGAAAACACGTGTAGTTGTTGACAAATTTATCTCGGGTCTTAAACGCCGGTTTGAATGCTACTGCAACCAATCAACCCGCGCCACCCGCAGGAAAGAACCCGCGCTCCATCCAGGAACCAACCCGCGACAAATTCAAAATGCGGTTTGAATACACCCTTAGATTGTTGTTGGTTCTGTTCATGAATTTGCCTAGCGGTCCACGGGATATGCTGTTAATTATTTTGTAAGTCATGGTGATGGCTAATTCAGAAATGTTTGGGAGGGAGAGTAAGTTGTCTTTCTCCAGGATCCTCCAGTGGTGGTCTGTAAGGTTTTTTTTATCCAGTATTTTTAGCGCTCTTTTGTGCACGGACGTGATTTTGTTAATCGCTTTGCTGGTCATGAAGCTCCAGGTTGTAATGCAATATGTGACTCTGGAGATAATGAGCGCGTTGTAGTAATTACACCACATCACTCCACTCATCTGAGTACTGACAGGAGCACTTCCTTCACTCCAGTTGCTCAGCGGCGACACCTAATGGCTGTCTCCCATAATACTGTGCTAAAAATTTGAGGCCATATTGCACAGCTGTACTATAATCTAACAACATCTCAGTGCATCAACCATCACTTGTGCAATCGATTGCCCTTTCTCTGGAGCGTCCATCAACTACAACACGATGGCAACATCCGCTGACGTCCGTCACACAGCAGCGCTCTCGGGCCGACGGCTCGATGTGATCGATCCCAAACGGTGTAGGTAGCCGGCGGAACTGCCATCGTGTAATCACGACAAATAACCGACTAAATACCCATTTGTATTCTGCCACCTGCACCGGTGTCGAGCAAAAAGGTCATAGACCCGCACTCACAACTTCAACAACCTGCTTGCAGGATGAACGAAGATCAACCGTCTCCGCTTATTGCACCAACATCTAAAAGTGTGCCTTATATTCAAGCAATCCAAGCTATTTTTTATGGACAGACCAAAGGGTGGGCTATTTGACTGTCACTGGTCACCACAAACCCCTCTGTTTTCCCCTGCGACAAGACCTCAAGACAGGGTGTCAAACTAAGGACATGTTTTTAAAAACAGGCCATTATGGACACATTAAATGGCTGGCATCACTCCAAGCGCGGAGTCCAACTCCAGTTTACACGGCTCCCCACGCACGGACAGTGATGTGTGTTAACATCGTGGTTCTTCGAGTACAATAAACCCTCCTTTGTCTGGTTGTTTCTATGTGAGGAGATATAAACTGTGCGGTTCAAGTGTTAATCGGCCCAGACCGCTGCTCTTTGCATAATCCATGTTTTGACGACCGAAGCGTCCCCGGCTCCCTGCATGAAAGTCTGAAGTTATGTGCGACTCAACTCCACTAGACTCGCATTGAGGGGGCGGCTTTGTTAGCCACAACTAACAAGTAAGCTGAGGAGTTTAAGCAAATTTTAGGCGAAAATAATTGTGTATACTAGAGTTGGTTGAGTTTTGATTCAAATTTCAAGAATCGATTTGGATTTTTAGGTTTTTCCTGAATCTTTTCGATTCGATCTGATCTGATTCCCGATTCGATCTTCGATCCGATCCGGGGGTCAGCGTTATTAAATACCAAAAATGTATTTGAACAGTTTCCTTCACTTCATAATTGTGTAGAGAAGTAGCATATTCAAACTTGTATTATATAGATACTACACAGCAAATCAAACAAGTATTGGCAGTTACTGATGGCTGGAAGACTGATGAAAAGGTTATGGGTTAATATACCTTAAAGAAACATAATTCAGGAATCAGGACAATAAACAGAGGATGTCATTGACGTGACTTTCTGCAACAGTGCATTCCTACTAGGACACTAACCAGTGCATTATTATGATTGAAAATAATTAAGAATTGACCTAAAAAAGTTGTTGCTACCAAAAGCATTTTTATTCTAAATTATAAGTGCTCACACTTAATGAATAGAGGTACTGACACAAAATGTGAAGTGCGAAAAAGTGGCAGGTGTTGTAAAAAACACGCAAATGAACCCCGCAATCGCCTCTGTAATACTCTGTGATCACAATGAATTGCTTCATAATGGCACGTCCACCGCCATGTCCAGTGCCGTCTGCTGCGGTCCCACGATGAGCTTAGGGTGATGCCGCTGCATGTGGTTTTGTAAATTTGTGGTATTATCACTATGTCAGATTTCCTTCGCACACATTTTGCATATTGCGTATGCTTTGTCTAGCTCATTGGTCCCGTTTATGCATTTGAAACCGAAATTCTTCCAAATGGGAGCTTTCAATGAATCGGGTGCCTTAAGTTTTCGGCTACCGCCCGACGCCATGTTTGTTTTGAGCTAAGCGTGCAATCCGCGCATGCGTGTTGAGGTGCTAGACCGAGCGCGCATGCGCAAATTCAGTGATGTAGCGGGGTGAAAGTTCACTGCGGGAAATGTGTATTTTAATGTAAAAAGATCGATCTTTAAACTATGAATCAATAATCGGTCATTAATAAGCAAATCGATTAAAAATCGAAGATCAATTTTTTTCAACCCAGCTCTAGTGTATACTGGCATCGTCACCGAACTGAAAGTTCTGCACCGAACCGCTCTAGTTTGATGCATGAGCCGTACCACCCCTAAAATATGTTATATATATTTTCTTTTTCAACACAAACAAGCAAGCAGTTCCAGTTGCGTTACCACCAACTACAAAGGTACATTTCTTGGGCGTTTTATTCTGCGCTGTTGTGTTCTGTGCTGGCTGACATAGAATTACCTGCGTGTCCGTGTATAACGTGCATAGCCTTGGCTATGCATCATGTTCGGCCTCAGATTTTGATGATTTATCCTTTTTTTTTACTAATCTTTTTTTACTTTTACTCAGGTAAGTATGTGTACTTTTACCATCTCTGGTTGTCACACTACCAAAGTTTGTTGGCACAAAATCAAATGCAGCAATTTCGTACTTGCTTCCATCCTCACCCCCATTTGGGACCGTGGGGCTAAGTTATGGATAACAGTAGTACTGCTGCACGCTAGAATGAGTGCACACACAAAGACCGTATCAATCGACTCAGCTAAGATCAGGGAAGAAGATATTTCATGATGAATTTTTGGTGCCATTTTCCTTTAATGAACAACTTAGCTCTAATCATTAAAAGCCTTTCCACCCCATAATGACCAGAGGTGCATCTTTAATTTATTACTCATTCACGCCCAATGATGATAATTAATGGAGAGTGTGGAAGGCACACTGCACCACCAGCTAGGGAGGAGAAGATGTGTCAACATAACTCCGTGTCAGCAACGAGCTCGCGTTAGCGAGCGCCTTTGTTCCCGCGGTTTAAAAACCCGGCCGACAACTTGACATGCGGGACCTGCTGCGCGAAGCTGCCGTTGCTGCATCGTTTTGCATAATGTGAGCGACGCATCACCTCTTTAAGTTCAACTGTTGGACAGAAGAGAAACGAAACGCACTCCAAGGTGAGGTCATCTCAGCACAGGGGCAGGTGAAGAGGGAAATTTCATGGGTAATTAAATTAGAAGTGGCTTTACAGCCATGATAATGAGTAGACCTGCAACTGTTCAAAAATAGTTGACAACTAATTTGATTAATCAATTAATCAGCAGCGATTCATTGTTTAATTGTTTGGTCCATCCTGCAACTCGAAATGAGGACATGGGCCCCCATCCTGTAAGTTCATTGCCTGCGGAGCGGGAAGCTAGCGGACCTGAAGGACTGACGGCTGCAGAAGCTGTCTCTGGGGACATGGAATGTCACCTCCAAGCACAGCACAACGCTTCTTGAGAGGGGTTCCAGAGACCTTAACGTGACCGGTGCCTCTCACGGCGGGAACGCTTGGACCGGTTCATGGACAGTAAGGGATGCTGTCAAGCTGATGAAGGAGCGCTACAGGGCTTTTCTAGGGTGTGGGACTAAGCTCATAGGTATCGGTGCGCCAAGTACATTGCAGCTTCAGAGGTTGGCAAAACCCCGGGCATGAGAGGAGTTGGGGAGGCCATGGAGAACTACTTTAGGATGGCCTTGAAGACATTGTTTCATGCCCAATTAAAATTATGTGTGTACTGCTTTCAATATGCAATATGGTGAATTAAAATTAATCTTTACATTTAATTCTGGAACAACATGAGGCATCTCAGGAAGGGCTCTGTCAGCAACATGTACAGTGCTGATGGGGCATTGTTCTCCTCAACTCAGCACGTCATAGATTGGTGGAAGCAATATCTTGAGGTCGTCCTCAATCCTTCAGCAGGTTCTGGGGAGCCTCTAATCTCTGGAGGTGAAGTTGTCGAGGTAGTCAAAAAGCTCTGTGGGAGCAATGTCCCAGGGGTGCATGAGATCCACCCGGAGTTCCTGAAAGTCCTGGATGTTGTAGGGCTGTCATGACATGACATGCCTTTCCAACATCACAAATAGATTGAACCTCAGATACAGCAAGAACAAGCTGGTTTTCGTCCAAGCTGTGGAACTGTGGACCAGCTCGGTTACACGCCTCCATTTCGACATTCCTCCGCTGCAACGTTTCTTCTCTCCGACAGCTTTATTTGGAAGTTCCACAGTTATAATATGGTAAATTTGCAGCCCCAACACAGAGGCGACGCCGTTCCGACATGAACCCTAACCTCAACCCTAACCTTAACCAGAGGGGAGTGGAGAGAGTTCAGTGACTTACCGGTGTGCTGCTGCTACGGCGGGGGGGGGAGTGGAGCGAATGCGGCGCTGTGCTGCTGCTGATGTGGCGGCAGCGGCGGTTGTTCGCTCGGTCGGCTAATTGAAATGCCGGCGACACCCAGAGGTACGTTGCAGGGACACCGAAATGGGGGGTGCTCCCCGACCAGCTCTACCCTCTCCACAGAATTCTTGAGGGTGCATAGGAGTTTGGGAATCCAGTCCACATGTGTTTGGTGGACTTAGAGAAAGCACTCGTGCCCTTCATGTGCTCTTGTGGTGGGTACTCTGTGAATATGGAGTTCCGGGTGACCTGATTCAGTTCATCGGTTCCCTGTATTCCGGGTGTGCATTAGTTATCCGTTATCCGAGAGGGGCTCCTTGGACACTGATTAGGATGCGCACTGGACACCTTCTTGCTCAAGCTGCTGATCCGATGACCCGACCCAGAATGACGACGAAGAAGTTTGAATTTCCTGTTCGCTTGATGCGCCCGGTGTAACACGCACTGGCAGTGCTGCGCCACGAGCAGCTTGGTAAGATCACTGCCGTGTTTGTCCCCGCTTCTGAGGGGACAACATCTTGGAATGGCCAGGATATTATGGTTGCGGTTCGGTTCATCGGGTCCATTTATAGCCGGTCCGAGTTGAGCTTGGATCTTAAATGCATATTCTGGCGCGTAACGGGGCGGGTCTAGAATGAAGTTTGACGGATACGGATGGCCATGGTTGATGAACATCTGACCCGTGCAGGACTCTGGGCCATGCTAGCCTTTAACCTCCGCGTCACTAGCAGTCAACTACCACAACGGCCATGCTAGCCTTTAGCCTCCTTGACACTAGCTGCCAACTACCACCATGGCCATGCTAGCCTTTAGCCTCTGCGTCACTAGCTGCCAACTACCACCACAGCCCTGCTAGTCTCCTAGTTTCACTACCACTGCTAGCAGCCAACCTTTCCCACTACCATGCTAGCCTCATCCCCCCCACCAGCTCCGCTTACGCTTTGTAAAAACAGAATGAAATGAACCCCCTAACCACTGCCACAACCCTTGCACGGTTAGCGTGCACCTGGTTTTAACCTGTTTTAATTAGTCGCTGCCCGCTGCCAACCAATGTCACGGCCCAGCTAGCACCCTGTTTTATATTGTTTTGATTAGGTTTTAACCAGAGATACAGAAGGGTTAATTTGAGCCGGAACATGCCGGAACAGGAACCCCCAACTCCTCATTTTGACCGCCCTGCGTTCCGGGATCTATTCGGGCTGATCCGCCACCTCTTGTGAATAATATTAATATTTTTTAAATTAAAAAATTTACTAAATACATGGTGTGTTCTAATAATATATCTTCATATGTGTCTTCATTCATGTCTTTAATCAAATTCAACGTAAACTCATCTGTGATTTCTTGCTTGACACGCCACGCCGGGCGGCGTCATATACGCACGCAATCCCCGAATCCTCAGACTGCTCCGGACTCCGGTTGGCTAAAAGTTCTGCACCCACTGCGCGCTTACTTTTTTTT
Source organism: Bregmaceros cantori (assembly GCA_900302395.1). Taxonomy (NCBI): domain Eukaryota; kingdom Metazoa; phylum Chordata; class Actinopteri; order Gadiformes; family Bregmacerotidae; genus Bregmaceros; species Bregmaceros cantori. The sequence continues at coordinate 678 of OMKY01209953.1, read as the reverse complement.
TTTTTTCGTTTACTCTGCAATAACGCAATACGTCTAACAAGACACAGACAGGGTGATTTCATTGGACGGTTCACCTCACGTTTCACGTGTTGTATGTTCTGTGTGCCAGTATGTTCATGTGTGTGTCTGCATGTGTGTGTGTTAGTGGCGGTGGCGTTTTTTTATTTCACATGTTAATGGAGGGACAAACACACACACACACACACACACAGGGAGAACCAGTTGGCGTTTATGTGTGAGTGTGTGTTTGGGTGCGTCTGCGTATCAGTCAGTGATTCCCTGGCTCTGTTTCGGTGGCGCATTGAAAATAAAGTGTTGTATGGGAAACTTTCGCTTTCACGGGCATGCGTGGTTAACGGGTATAATGTGGGTGGGTACAAGCTTGCATTTGAAATGACCACGGGTCAAGGGCGAGTACGGTGCTGTGCTCTGCGGGCATGGATGGGCAGGGGTCTCAAAAAAACCGACCCGTGCAGGACTCGATGGGTCGTTATTACAAGTTTTTCTGTGCGTTCCGGCACCTGAGTCCATGTCGTCATCGACTTGCTACTGTATGTATTATTGTTCCGGCACGTAATGATTTACAAATTAAGCACTGGAGATACATGTATATTTGTATACGTGTACTCCCTCCATGGACAGCCAGGTGAAATATAGCAGTTCTGCTAAGCCTGTCAT
>OMKY01209950.1:0-14456 GCA_900302395.1 Bregmaceros cantori | reverse complement strand
TGTATACACATTATATATATATATACACATATACACAGTATATATAGTTGATAAAACATAACAATGACACATATGTTTGTGTCGCCTAAGGGAGAGTAGTATTGTACAATGTGCAATACAAAACACAGGAGTCTAACATTCTGTAGCAGCATCATGCGGCTAAATTGAAATTAAATTCTGACATTTTAATAATCTGTTGAACTGTTCGGAAGGAAACAACTCAAAAGTTTAAAACTTGTTCAAAACTTGCACGCGGACATCACCACAGCATAGCTAGCATGCTAAACAACATAGACAAACTCCTTCTCTGGCTCTAGCCGGGAAGCTTGTCGCTTTTGCTGGATGCTCCAGGGGGAATCCAGAGTAAATCCACACAGAGTCAACTGCGAGCACTTTGAATGGATAAATGCTGATACCGTAACAATATAGTAACTATATAAATACAGTAGACTATATATGGTTGATAGCTTTAATTGAGCTCATTTGAGAGAATGAGCGACAGAACATGGCTGGATATTGAATTGAATCATTGAAATTTGCTGCAATTTCAACCTTGACATATTCGATTTAGAACAATAATCTATGTCCAGAACTTAAACTCTCATCAGTTGAACTACTGAGTCCATGGTAAAAGCTTTGGGGGGAAATTGACTGATTTTTGGGAAGTCAGAGAGTCCTTTTAAACCGCCATTAGCCTTGACCGCAGTTTCACTCTGAACCATTTCACTTGATTATCATCGTGTCTGATTTGTTGTTTTTCTGTTGCAACGGCCAGACGCTGCTGTGGCCTGCTGCTCTTTTGAAACAAGACCTTGAACTCAATCTTTCTACCTGGGAGAATAAAGAGTCTGAAATTGTATCACACACACCCACACATACACCCACACACACACACAAATTGTGAGCCGCGTATAAAGGACCTGCCTTCCATTTGCGTGCATGTCCTGAATTGCAATGAATGAACTCTGCCCTTAAAAAATGCATTCAGCTTACACATGAGCAGAGTTTGTGCCGATAACGTATTCATAACCAATACACATCATAGTGTTTGTTCCCCGAGCGTGCCGCATAATCATAATCCGATTTCTGCTCCTGTTGCTATTTAAAGCACATAGTGTCCCTCATTCCTCCCCCCGTCTGCTTGACACGACAAAATTGTTGTGACAATGGCATGATGTTGACACACCGCGGGCGCCATTGTTTCGTCACTTCAAGGACTGTCACCAATGTTGGGGATCTAATGCATTGTACACTGTTGGCGATTTAATACATTAATTCAGGCCACGGAGATGTGATGTTTCCACAGGCTCCTCGGCATTTCATCACACATCACCAATGGATATAAAAATAAAATAAAAATGGAACGGGTATGTCACACCGGGCTCTCCGAAACAATCCTTCAAGTTACAGTGCCAGGTGGAAGGAGGAGAGAAAGACAGAGAGAGTGATGGGAAAGTAACCACCAAGAAAGGACGAGTTGCAGGCTGAGTGACACCATGTGAGTGGCCGAGGACAGAGAGTGATGGAGAGAGCTGGTTGCAAGTCTTCAGTGGTGCCCCAATGGTCAGCCAGACTACAGGAGTGATGATGATGATGATGAAGATGTTGTGACTGATTGTAAATACTGTGCATACAATTAGTTCAATGGTCAAAGATGACCTTTGGGAGTTGTAGTTGGGCGTCTTGCAAACATGGTAAATAAAATAGATTCAACTCATTACACATGTAGGAGTGGATGATATGTATAAATATATTCAATCTGCTTGACTAATAAATAGGCCGCTAGAGCTAAATAGAAACTGTAGTGGACCCCTCCCACCTTGTGGACCACTTTTTCACCCCCCCTTCCCTCGGGGAGGTGCTACAGAGTCCTGCGTACTAAGACCTCTACAAAGACATTAAATTTGATGTGTATTGATGTCATGTATATGCAATATAGCAAATTAAAATGAATATTGAATGTGTCCACTATTCCTTACAATATTGGTGATGGGATGCAGTTATCCTTTACAATACAAAATCACTAATCAAACTGACCCATGACAGCATTAAGATAAAATACACTTAAAGCATAGGATTGCCTTAATGTGGGCCACTGTCTAATGTGGGTCACCTAAGCTCCAATGACTCTGGCTCCTCTCTAGAATAATGAATGTCAGTGAAACTATGACAAAGGCCAACTGTGGTAATGTGTCTATAAGTTCAACTGTTCAACTCTACATTTCACTGTCCTACATCAGGCAACTTACTGTCATTACTCACATTAGGAAGTTGCAAAAAATGGCCCAGAATTGGGCAATCCACCCTACTACAAAAATGTATATGTATGTATATAACAAGTATGCAATTAATATTGCATATTCGTTTGGTTATCACAAAATAATATATACTAATATATGATTTCTCAAGTTTGTTATGTTTAAATTTGATGTAGAAGTCTATCCATTCATTCTCACCTCCTCACTGCGCTGCAGGCTGGAAATATTCGTCTTATGATCAATTGAGTGAGCACAGTCTGTTTCTCTTTCTGTTTCACGCAACATACAGCCGCTCACAGGATGTAATTTTCTGTTCCTCTCAGGCAAAAACCGACAACATTATGAAGACTGGAAAAAAAAATGCATTTGCAGTCAGCGTGGGGAAAAGCAGCCCTTTTTTGTGTTGAAAGGGCTGGAAGATCATGTCGTCTTCATCAGTGCTAATTATTCCTTAGCCAAGGCTGTGAATCAAGGCCACTCGGATGAAAGATTCACACCATATTTTGTTGTATTTTGTCCATATTTGACGAAATAAGGTAGATAAAAGCAGCTACTTATGACTCATACTTATGAGTTTTTTTGTGGAGTACTGTTTTACTTTTACTTGAGTAACTATTTGGATGGCTACTTTTTACTTTTACTTGAGTAATATATGCTGAGGTAAGAAAAATTTTACTTAAGTAATTTGTATGGCCAATCTGCCCATGTCTGCTTATGATCATTACTTGATTATGTAGGTGAAGTGATGTATATGTAAAAGTCAAACTCTGTTGAAAGCGGTGTTGGAAACAACATGCTCCAACTTTAACGGAGGAAATACGTCCATGCATCGGTTCATAACATCTGTTTTCCATTTTCAGATCTAAATGCAATTTAACTCTCTCAGCACCAACTATTTTAATGATTAAAAGAATGCACTGTTTTTTGATATCTCCAACAAGTTATCAGAAATAAACAGAGCCATTTATAATGTGAATGAGATGATCTCTAATTCTAGGAAATGTTGTGATTTCTTTATTCCTTATTCTTTTAACGTAAATGGGCAAGCATATGCAAGATTTTGAAAGATCATGGAGAACTGTTGAAAAATGATACAGGTATTATACAGGTATTTCCTGAATGGACAATAAGGAGAACTATTGTTTGAAAACTGGGATCGTGAACGCTTGTGTGAATTATGATGATAGGATGTATGGGTGTTTGTCTTGTTTTTTCTTTTTGTTTTTTGTCTATGTCGGGGGGAAAATGTAAAATTGTAATGAAAAGATTTTGAAAAAAGAAAGAAAGAAAGAAAGAAAAAAAGACGACCCCATACCCATATTAGTTGTATATCTAAAACTGTGACTATTAGCTGGGGTGGATTGCCATAATGTTGGCCATTGCCAAATGTGGGACACCTAAACTCCAGTGCTCCCTAAACTAATGAACGTCAGTGAAATTATGGGAAAAGCAAACTATGGTAATGTCTCTAACATTAAGTTCAACTCTTCAACTCTACATTTCACTGTCCCACATTAGGCAACTGACTGCCCCACATTAGAACGTTGCAAAAAAAGGACCCACATTATGGCAATCCACTTGTCTGCGGCTCTGAAAGAGTTAACATCCAACACTAGTTTAGACTAATTGCATTATTTGCGTACATATTGATTTTTGCATTTTCTGGAATCAATTTCATGGAGTGATGTTCCTTATTATCGCTGGCATTGTGTTTTTTTTTTGCTTTGGAACGTCTTCCAATTCCTCCTATGTTTTTTATTACATGGTTGTCGTGAGTTGCTCCATCTCGCCCTTGTTCCATGTATCTTTTGATGTGTGTGTGTGTGGATGTGATGTTTTCTTATTATTCTTTGGATACCTTCTCTTCTGATTCCTGCGATATACGGAGGACATTTTTTCTCATCATTCCTTTTTTGTTTTGATTTTCTATTTTTCCAATTTCCTTGTGTGTGTGTGTGTGTGTTTTCCCCCTCGTTCTGTCCATTCACTAAATTGGATTGGTCATATAATGCCCTGACTCTGGGCACGATGTGTTCAATTGGTTGTTCTGAGGTCCGTAATAGTGGACCTCTCGCATTGAGAGCATGCACTGCACTCCATGCAGCCCCGGGCGTACATAAGTCTTGCAGAACTGGCCTACCACAATCTGTACATAGAAACACATAAGTCTAGCAGAACAAGCCTACCACAATCTGTACATAGAAACACATACGTCTAGCAGAACAAGCCTACCACAAAATGTACATAGAAACACATAAGTCTAGCAGAACTAGCCAACCACAATCATGTTCATAGAAACACAAGGTGGTACTGTGGCGGTCGAAGATTCTCTCATTGCTTCATCATAAGAGTTTGAAGACCTTGGCCTTCAACTTTCATAGATGGGAATAGTAACTCTTGAAAATAATTCTAGACTAATATAACTTCCGTTGTCGTTGCGCAGCTGTGTCCTCACTTATTTTCGAACTTGTCTATTTAATGGGGCAGCACGCACCTATTGCATTATTTAACTTGCGCTGTGCTATTCCAACACATGATTCAATATTCTGCGCAAACCGTTCCATTTAGTCATTTTTGACAGCCAGTGAATGTAGCCATCCCATTGGTCCAGAAGAACATGTGACCACACCGAGTGAATAACTTCAAGTCCTATTTTCAAAATGTCAGCCCCCTGTCTTTAGCGTGTAAAACCGCCTATAGATCGAAAACATATTGACTGATCTTGTGATCATATCGATTGATACTTATGGTATAAACTGCACCATTCTCGGCCTCAAAGTGAAAGCATGTTGTTTCAAAGAATTGCAGAGGGAGGAGGTGCTAGCTAACCCATGCCTAAGGTAACACATCACTTTCCAAAACTGTTTTCAGGAATTACAGAGAATATTTCTTTGTCCTTCATATAAGAACAGTAATTTCAAATTATAATAGGGGCAGGAGTAATCTAGCAATGTTCCAGACACAGACAGAAGAACACACACACACACACACACACACACATACAAACACACAGACCCACTGAATTACTAATAGCGCTTTCCCTGAAACCAATCCAAGAAGCAAAGATTTTAATTTTTAATATGATACTTTCTCATAAAGTATTACTATTGATTTGCGAATGGTCCAGTCCCCATGGCATTTCATAAGCATGCGGCTCCTCCACAGCTAAAACAATACTTTGATGTGCAACAGGGTGGTCTATAAATGCGCATATTGTGATGGTGCTTGTAAAAAAAAGCGCCAATAATTAGAGGAATTGTTTATGAAATTAAATAACGGGCAGTGATTGACTTATATGGTTATTGTTGGTAAGAGGTCATTTTTCAAGTTGAATCAAATATTTGACACATTACTTGCAATACATTGCATAATATAGACTGAAGAAAAATGTCATGAATTATTTGGCTAATGGAGGGGGGCCACTAAACACATTAGTTGACCATTTAGAATAGGTATACAGGCTATATTAACATGTTCATGAAGTTCATTCAAATGGGTCATCGAATGAGTCCTGTCACTGAATTCACACAACTAACAGACAATTAATGAATGCTTTGTTTTTGTGGAAGCGGTAGGATAGACCTAAAAAGACATACAAAAACATGCAAAAAGTTAATTTTACATGATAGGTTCCCTTTATGGTCGTTTTGATTTGCACTATTTCAGCAACACTATTGCACTATTTCAGAACGTCATCCTTTCCAAATGTTTTATTTATTTTTCATTCAGAGAAAATTGTACTGCTTGAAGGTCCACCAGATATATTGTGCCAATTATAACCAAACATGGTATCTTATAGTATATATGATGTGATCTAATAGAGGCAGGGTTTACAGCTATTTGCATTATTAAAATGTCTTTTTATGACTTTGCAATAAGCAAATGTATTTCATAGGACATAAGTGCTTGGTACTGAAAGGGTTGACTGAAACCAAATTGTCAGATTAGTTAATGGTGTGTTTACATCCAAGTCACAATTGATCTATAGTTGATTGACACACGTTGAGGTGGTGACGCAACATTTTTGACGATCAACTTCACATTTTTTCATGTCCTACGATTTGATGCTAACACCAAAGTCATTTTTGGGATTTCTGGTGCCGTTCCAAGCATTAACTACTTCTGGTGGAAACACACTGCAATAGTTGTGTGTGCTCTGGGAGTGAACCCTGGCACTCCTTACTGGGGGCTTTGCCACTCCATCCTAACACACACATGGCTGTTCATTCCCAGACCAATCATCTATACAGTCCTGCCAATGGCTGGATCAGTTTGAATCTGTCTGCTAATCACAGTGTCTTCCTAAGGAGCCCAAGCCAATCAGCATTCCCTTATGGCATAGAGACGGATGTAAATCACGGGGTGGCATATTAGCATGTGTCACTGATGAATAATATTCAGCATATTGGATGAATGATGTTTATTTGATGCCGTGCAAACAAAAATAAAGTAAATAAATAACACAAGGCAAATCAACCAAACAAAGCTGCAAGTCAAGATCACAATACAATTAAAATAACCAAAGTGAATCTCTGAGCATATCTCAAGTCGAGTCAAAATATGTTCAAAACGAATAGGAAGAAGTCAAGACTTTTTTCCTACCCTTACCTGGGCGCTGTGCATCAGCACCCCATACTCATTTAGTTCCTTCTAGGATATTATATACATCACATATTTACTGTATACACTATACATATCTATCTATTACTATATACATTATATATATCTTAGAAAGATCATGTCATTGTCTCTTACGTGGAGATTAGAGATGCGCGGATAGCCCATTTTTTCACCCGCAACCGCTGCTAACATTAGTTATCCACCCGCCATCCATTTGCATAATTATTTTTTCTCCCGATTTTCAAAACCGCAACTGCCCGCTAACCGGCGTTAATTTTTAGGCACTGCCGCCTTTGTTTAAAAAAAAAAAATGTGCCGTAAGCCGGTAACGCTGTTGCTTACTATCCCCTGAAGGGCACAGGTGGAGGTACAATAGTCAGTAGTAAATATTTTGTGGCTGCGGATATTGATATGAGTATTGGGATTGGCACGTATCGGCAGGTGTGGTTCAGTATCACTATCGACTGACAATCTCAAATCTTATTGTCAGCATCACCCCAGAAATCAGTATTATGCCTCTCTACTAAGCACTGTATATTCTCAAATGGTAATGCATAATACATTTGTGAAGATAAATCATTTAAGCTAAACTTGTTTTGCTTAGTGTAGCAACTGAAATTTCAACAGTCCTCACACCACACTCCCAGTGCATGGGAGGGAAGAAGCCTACGCATGCCTATGCAAGCCTGCGCAAGTTTAGGGGAACAGTTGGGTAAAACACACGCACACAGACTTACCATAATCCTTGGGTACCATCACAGAATATAGACAGGTCCGTGCACTGCTGTAGTTGCCCGGGTAACCAGGAGACAGAACCACTCCCTCCAGACCTGAGTACTGCCCACCACATGGAGCTACACATAAGCACACACAGGCACACACACATACACACACACAAACAAGCCTGCTCTTGTAATTGTTCAAATGCAAAATGCTCACATTGCAGCAATATAAAGGCCACCTTTAGATAAATGAGGTAGCTAGATATATTGACAAAACAGAAACAGGAATATGAAGGAAGATAGATGAATTGATTCACGTATTGTGTTAATGCCCGTTAGCTAGATAGCCGTTTGGTAGAAATAGGGTGGATTGCCAAAAAATTTTTGCAACTTTCTAATGTGGGATGTCAGTTGCCTAATGTGGTACAGTGGAACTTAATGGTAGACACATTGCCATAGTTTGCGTTTACCAAAGTTTCATTGACGTCATCGACATTAGTTTAGGGAGGAGACAGAGCCATTAAAGCTTAGGTGTCCCACATTAGGCAGGGGCCCACATTATGTAAATCCACCGTAGATACATAGTCACAGTTATAGACAGGGCTTTGAACCAATATTTTTCCCTAATCGGTTCGTTCTGAACAGAAACAGAATTATAACGTTTCCGGTTATGAGTTCCACCAATAAATTGACGTTCCTGAACCGGTTAGAACAAAAAAATATTGTTCCCGGAACGGTTAATTTCGTTCCTGTCAGCTGTTTAATGCTTTATGTCAGGGCGAACCTACAATGACTCGCTACAGAGACCCGCTGCTGCCTGCTGGTAGCACTCTACAGCTGAGGTCTCGTTGCGTGTCGGGGCGAGCCCACAACAACACACTGCAGAGAGTCTCGGAACGATTCATCCTTCACTGCTGCATGGTATATTTTATAGATACTCTTTTTATTTTTAAAGTTATCCCACAGTGCACTCCTTTGAGGAACAAAATAAAACCGGTATTAACCGGTTACCATTATTTGTAAATAAGTGTTCCTGTTCCAGAACATAAAAAATATTAACGTTTCCGGTTTTCTTTCTGTTCCCTGAAAAATACAAAAAGTTCCTTTTTCGTTTTCGTTCCATTTAAATACCTATGCATATGGGTCGTTGTTTGTTCCATGTGGGCTTGCCATCTCGCCCCATGATGCATGTGAGATGGGCGTCTCCCTCAAGGCTGTATCCAGGGTCACACTGGTAGGTGAGGGAGGAGCCTAGCTTCAGCTCCCCGCCCACACGGGAGCCATTACGTACCACGCCTGGATCAAAGCACGACTCTCTGGGATTCTCTGTGAGGGTGGAGAGAGCAAGGGGATGTTAGTCAATGTATCATCATCGGATGCCATCGGCTGACAATACGTAAGTGAGTAAGTGTTCATGTATTCAGGGGAAGCGGATTATATTCGTTCTGTCTTCATTTAATCAAAAAAATCCAAAAAAGTGTCCATGTTGATTTGTTGTCACTAACCTAGCTTAGCTTATCTTAACAGCTGTGTTTCATACCCAGCTGTGGTCACTATTGATTAATAAATAAACTGGTCATTTCCTCTACGTAGGTGAAGCCTGAGAGAGTTGCAGAGTGAGAAAGATACACAGAAGCAGCAACGTCTTTGAGCTTTGAAGAATGATCCAAATAAGTAAACACATACAAGGACAGATGGGGAGCATCAAGTTGGCAGGGGATGCTGTTGCCTGCTTTCTAATGCTGTGAACAGAACGTCCAGTGTCTGATGACGTTTGTATTCGTTCATCGAGTGCTCAGTTTCCGTAATGTTTGTTCCGATATGGATCAGGCTTGGATTGGCCCTGGATGAAAAGCTGGAAATAGCGTCACAGGGGATCCGGTCCACACACAGTAACGATTGACCCAACGTTTGTGTGTGTGCACTGAATCAGACCTGAAAATATGAGCAAATGTATTATTGCATAGCTATGTATGTGTGTATCTACTTGCGTGTTTGTGTGTGAAAATTGCTATTTTTATCAGTGAGTGTGTGGAGGCGGAGGGCATGGATACGTCGATGTGCACATATGTGGGTGTACATACACCCCCGTGCAAAAAAAATGTCCTCGGCCTTGAGATCGCAAAAGCACACACGCGCACAAGCACACCAGCATGCACACACAAACAAACACACACACACACACACACACACACTGACAGAGTGGTGGAATGGTCAAATAGCATCCATGCTGCATAATTCAGCCAATCACAGCGTGACCTCAACACAACATCTCCCCCTGGCTTTACATATAAATAAACCTCTCCTCTGACATTTGCATTTCTCGAGGCCTCTTGCCATCACAAATACTTGATCTGAAAATTCTCTCCAGAACTGCAACGCCCTGTCAGTCTCCCTTTCTCTCTCACCCATATATACACTGTATGTGTGTGTATTTCACTATATCACCTCAGTTTAACTGTGGGCAGCATCAATTCAAAAGTTGTTTTGGAGACACCACCAACTCCCATGGAGCTATACAAATATCTTTATTTGTATAGTAAGTGTTGAGTTATGTTGGGGCATAGGGAAAGGCAATTTGAACCTATATATTTCTGTAACCATAGATAGAGTTCATGACTCATGAAATTCAAGTCAAGTTGTTTGTCACTGCGACTGCTTTTCCTATAACCAACTATCACTCTCTTTCAGTCTCTCTCTCTCTCTCTCTCTCTGGGTCAATGTTGATAGAACATTATTATGAGGAAAGTTGCAACATAATTTGCAGACATTGGCCAATGTTGTGTGAGTGATTTATCCAATTAAGAGGCAGCAAAGTGCATGCGATTGCTAACTCCATTGCTAGTGTCACACTCTAGGCTGATGACCTGTTGGTGAACTGGTGTGCTGTATGGTGCAGTGGCACAGTTTCAGTGACAGTGGCCATTAAAGCAGCAATTTGCAACTTTCCTCATGTTATTAAACTGCATTCGAAGCCAGCCTAGCAATGCTAGATATTTTTATTCTGTGTTGAATAAATATAGTCTCAACCACCATCCGGGTGTTTGTCTTGGGAAATAGCTATAGCAAATATTTCCTTGCTCACTCCGAACAGAGGAGGTTTCTCCCACTAACCTTGCAATGCCTCAGGAAAGGAGCAGTGTATGGTTCTTGGCCGAAGGGCTCTATCTGCTTCATGGCAAAGAATTCTCCATGGTGGCCGAATGTAGCCTGACGAGCCAGAACCAACAAATCGTCCACACATCGCACGCAAACTACAACTGCGATTAGAACGATCATTGGGTCTGGTAAAACCAGGGTCGGAAAAGTGTCAAAAAGTGTCAATCAAATCATGTCATCCAGCCACAGCACTTATCACCCATATACCCCTTATACCAAACCCCACCCAATTCTTATGTCGCCTATACCAAACTCTGCCCAAGTGTCGATTCGAATGACTCAGTGTACTGACTCACTAGACTCAGTGTACCGTCTAGGGCCGTGCGATGCATGGACGATTCGTTGGTTCTGGCGAAATTGTTCTATAATTGTAAAGTGGTGACGAATAATACTCTAGCGTAGAGATGGATTGAGACAGGCTGAAAAGAAAACAGGCTGTGGTGCAAACATAATAATAAAAAAAAAAAAATTGTTTCTAATTTGTTTCAGTCTCGTCGTCACCACCAGCTGGCCAGGCTTTCAATACAGGTCTGTGAAACTGCAAGCACACTCGAAAAACTCAGGATAGTGCAAATTCTGCTCCTTTTTGGCCCGAGCCATCTCCGCAGGTGCATGGCATGCTTTTCAGCCACACCAGCAATGATAGTTGCCGTATTTGAGTCTGACAAGTTGGCAAGTCCGCGAAACCCAGACGATGAAGTTCTTTAACAAAAATGCCTCATTTCTTATCTCCAGTGGCACAGGTGCACTACCTGATTTACCGGTGATTGGAGGAATAAAAAAAAAAAATCAGTCCGCCACATCTCAGCCAATTCACACACCAACAAAGAAGAACGGGCACCGACGCCGCAGGCTCCCCGACAGTAGCTACGACAGCAGCCTTTGCAGCAGCTTTTCGTTCTAACCCTCACAGAAGCCGTGTGGCGACTTTTAATTTATGCATTATTTGGTTCTGCTCCATTACTGTCACCAATTGGAGAGTGTTGGGGAAGTAGGGGGTGTGGGGTGTGTGGGTTTTAAAGAGCTCTCTGTCCTACACACACACAGAGACACACACATACACACACACTGTGCCCATCTGCCCCACATATTGCATCTAGACACACACGACACCGCACAGCACAAAGCGAGTGCTGGGGAAGTTAGGAGGTACAGAATGAAACACTTCCACCCAATTTGCATCACATTTGCGAACGGGACACCCTGCCTGTTCACACCTGCCATTAAAATGGATCTATGATTCTGTTCATACCCGGTATTAGAGAGAGAATTATCGCGGATGTGAGAGGCTGGGATGCACTTAATCTCAGTGGTGGTCAAGCTTTGTGGTACGGTGCCGAGTGTGGCCTTATAAAGTGGGTTGATTATTAATCAGATTCCCACATTGTCCTCCAGTTGCAATGTGCTTGGCAAGTAATTAAAATGAACATTTTTAAGCCCCTTGTAACACAAGCAAACCTTCTAATCAGAATCAGATTCAGAATACGTATTGATCCCAATTGGGAAATTATTGTCATTCAGCACTCTCAGCTCATTAGCCTGGCGAGCCAGAACCAATGCATCGTCCACACATTGCACATCGCTAGATGCTTGCATTGGGTCTGGGAAAATCAGGGTCGATACGGAATCAATCGACCAATCACCGCGGACGGTGGGGGGAGTTTGTATGGGCTGTGCAAGACGTGGGCAGATTTTTTTTTTTTTTTTTTCAATTTTACATGTACACACACACAATGAAAATATTTTCATGGCTCTGCATAGTGTTCACATTTGCAGCTTTGTGGCACTTGAAGTTGTAGTGCATTTTTACCTCCGCCATACTTAGCAGTGCGAAAGCCACTTAAGTGCAAATGAGTGGCCGCAAATGAGTATGTATGTGATTTGCGAGCCGCTCGACTTCTCGCAGTGTAAAAGTAGTAAGTTAGCGTGCTAACTAAAACACTCGACAGCCCGCATCAGTGTGTCAGCACTTCAAAGTGGCCGCTCTCGCCTTTGCGTGCCGTATGGCAAATAAATTCCAAAGTGCCCCCCAAGCCCACCCCACTCCTCCACCACGACTATCACTGCCCCCTTCCTCCCCCACCCCTTACCAATAAAACGGTAGCGGCCGTTAGCGGGGCATGGCCGTAAGCGAGGAGCCCCTAATTTACGAGCAGCTGTAAGCAGAGCGGCACTCGCATCCATCACGCACCAGTTTCCCCCCCTCTTTGCGCTAGCGCTGGGGTTAGCCTGTACTGGGGGGCCCGGCGCTGAAGATTATCACCTCTTCATTGGACAGTTACCATTTTATCGGCAACATTTTCTTGCCCGTTGCTTTTCTCCACAAACAGGCTCTGTTTGCCCTGCCGCCTTGTACCAACAGAGAGATGAGCTGGACACCGGCAGTATGCCTGGTACGCATTGATAGTGCTTTGGAGTCGTACACATCTCTCTGACACCGGCCGGCATTACCTAAAAGCACAGTGCTCAGTACTTGTTTTAATTTTTTCCTGGCGCCAGGGCTGCGACACGAAGCAGGTTATATTTTCGGTAGCGTTGGTCGTTTGTCCGTCCCCAAGATGACTGAAAAAGTTGCACACGGATCTGGATGATTTTGCAGAGTTGTTGGAAATGACCAACGGAAGAACTGATTACATTTTGGTGCGTTTCTGTAGCCTATACGTACCATAATCATACTTAATAACCACCTTACCAATAGATGACTGGGTGGTTGGCATGTTCGCCGGTGATGTCAATCGCAATTGCGCTACTCTATGAGCCCTTGCATTGATAATGGGTTGCCACACATACTGATGGCACTAACAGTACTATTTTTTTGTACCACTTCAGCACAGGTTAGCAATCTCTGAGTGCTTCTAGTTCAAATGTATTTTTTATAGCCCATTCGGACCATTTTTGGCTTTATTCAGGATTATCTAGTAAAAGGTGAAGAAGGGAGATGAGACACGTGTCAAAGCTGTTGGTGAGTGGAGTGAAGTCACGACTCTCTGCGCCATCAAGGCATAGGGTGGATTGCCCTAGAGCGAGCCACTACCTAATGTGGGACAGCTAAGCTCCAATGGCTCTGGCTCCTCCCATAACTAATGAATGGCATTGAAACAATGATAAAAGCCAATTATGGTACTAACATTAAGTTCAACTCTTCAACACTACATTTCACTGTTCCACCTTAGGCAACTGACTGTCCTACATTAAGAAATTGAAAAAATGGCCCAAATGTGGCATTCTTTTTTCTAACATGGGAATTGTATGGGAATTAAAATGGAACTGTTACCAGTACATGATATGACATTATTATTGTTAATACCATTATTAATTCTACTCAAAGTTTAGTATTCGACAAAAAAATATGAAATTGCCAAATGGTAGCAATTTCCGAGCTCATGGTGCTGGTTCCCCTGGTGCAAACATCACATTCCGAAAGTGCTGTTAAACCACTTGCGCATATGTGCAAACCAGGCCTTTGAACAGATATTTATTCCCAATCAGTTCATTCCGAACAGAAACGGAATTATAACATTGGGGGTTATGAGTTCCACCAATAAATTGACGTTCCTGAACTGGTTAGAACAAATACATATTGTTCCTGGAATGGTTAATTTTGTTCCTGTCATGGACATATATTACTTTGTGTGTTTTAACAAAAACTTTAAGGAACAAAATAAAACAGGTATCAACTGTTTACGTTCCAGAACAT
>OMKY01209949.1:0-23268 GCA_900302395.1 Bregmaceros cantori | reverse complement strand
TGTGTGAATACAAGTATTTACCACGAAATGGGCTTCCATGACTTCAACAGTTTAAAGTGATAGCTTGCACACAGTATTGCCAATGTTCATATGTGTTCCAAATTTATTTTCCAAGATGATGTGAAATTACACACACATACACACACGCGCACGCACACACACACACACACACACACACACACACACACACACACACACACACACACACACACACACTATTCTCTCTCACTCTCTCTCTCAAATTAAATATGGCTGCATTGGCATGGTAAAGAGCATCATGCATTGCCAAAGCATACATGTAGCAAATATATAATTTACAGCAAAAAAGTCAGTAAATGGAAGAAAAAAGGCCAGTATAAAGTTTATAAACATACACACTGCATAATGTCTGTAATATACATATGTACAGCATTTCTATCATCCGTATTGTAATAGTAATCCATCATATCAATGAACATGAAGGTCTCTCTCTCTCTCTCTCTCTCTCTCTCTCTCTCTCTCTCTCTCTCTCTTTCTCTCTCTCTCTATCTCTCTCTCTCTCGCACACCTACACACCCACGCACACACCCACACTCACACACTCACACACACACAGTCAATGGAATGTACCGTCAGCATTCCTAAATGATCATCCATTGTTGTTGATTTTTTTCAGCCCACTGCCCCCTCGTCAAGCCACCCCTAGAAAGGCTTATTAAGGAACTAACTAAAGCACATCGAATAAAAGACATGATTGGTTTGTTGGGATATTCAGAAACACACTGACTGATGCATAACGCAGTCGTTTAACTCAGACTGCACAGAATACAGAATCACCTCAGAATGTAATCCAGTGTTTTTACATTTCAACCCAGGTGATTGGAATTTCATAAACACAACATGAATTCATCTGTTTACAATCAACGACAAGATCTGATGATGTCAATGTACTGCAGGTTTAATACTTTATTTTATGTTCTTCTTTCTATGTACTTAATTAGTATATATTAGTCCAATGGAACTCAACTAATTACTTCCACATTCTTTCTATTTAAATCTGGTATGCGACTTGCTTGGACGCACCAAATTAAATGCAGGAATTTTAGTAGCTTCATTTGGGCCTGCAGGGCTAAGATATGTTAACAAAGTTGTGCTGCACACCAGAGTGAGTGCATGCACAGAGAGGCAAGAGAGGTAGGTATGATGGTTATCTAAACTACCATTCAACATGCAGTAGTGGTGTATGTAAGTATGTTACCGGTGCATGCTTGGTGTACTGGATTTTGTCTACGATACCTATTTTACTACAATTACCTATTTGGCTTCAAGCCCAATAAGAGAGTTTGTTTTGACTCTCCCAAACGCCAAAATGACTGACTAAATAAATGCGAACAAGAATGGGAGCTCGCTCAATATTAATGTAATACAGTCTAGTTTTGCACAGTTAGATCGTACAAACAACTGTAATTTGATCGGCCATCCAACTGATCTCATAGATGGAGATACAAGTTCTATTGCAACGTTTACCAACTTGTAGAGGATCATAATCATTGATCAGTGGATAAATCAGGACTATTGCTGAATAGAGTTGTTTGTAGTGGTTAGCTGTGCAGCGAATGCGCACACCAAAACGCACGCTCAACAGATATGTGCAAAGATCGCTTTTAACAATACAACCTGTTGGTGCCGAGGAAACGCAACCACTCAGTTAAGAGGCAACATGATTAGCTATATGATGGGAAATAGCGAATCAAGAATACTTAGCCTCAATCCAGATAATGCTAGCAGACCGAGCCAATGGAGGTCTGCCGTATATATTGTAACGAAAGGCTGTCACCTCGTGGAGGAGCTGGGAATAGAGGAACCCAGCTATTGCCAAGGTTGGTTCGGACTCTATTTAAGGGCCGCGCTGGTACATGCTGAGACACCAACGGTGTCAGACCAGCAGGCACCGCGCTGGTGCGTCTCATTACAATATAGAGAAAGCTACAGGTGCTAATTGTTAGCTTACTCTAACTCGTAGCTTCCTGCGCCGGAGGCGGCACCCAGTGCCTTGGGCGGGGCAGTGTCGCCCCCCCTACAGCTAGCCTCCGGAAGACACAACAAGTGTCCTAGTAGGAGACTACAGTTTGGGCTGTAGGAGACTACCGTTTGGGAAGTAGGAGACCCCTACTTCCCAAATTGTAGTCTTCTACAGCCCAAACCATAGTCTCCTACAAGCCAAACTGTAGTCTGCTATAGACCAAACTGTAGTCTCCTACAGCCCAAACTGTTGTCTGCTATAGCCCAAACTGTAGTCTCATACAACCCAAACTGTAGTCTGCTATAGCCCAAACTGTAGTATCTTACAACCCAAACTGTAGTCTCCAACAGCCTAAACTGTAGCCTTCTACAGCCCAAACTCTAGCCTCCTACAGCCCAAACTGTAGTCTCCTACAACCCAAACTGTAGCCTCCTACAGCCCGGACGTATTCTGCTACAGCCCAAACTGTACGCGTCACCCCCTATCTGTTGTTTGCAGCGCTAAAGTTTACAGATAAGCATGAGTGGGTCCAGGTGGACGGGAACGTCGGCACTGTCGGCATCAGCAACTTTGCTCAGGTGGGTCGCCACTCTTCAATGGTTGTTAATGATAATGGTAGATAGGGTATATGACTGCTCTGTGATAGGGGCTTCTTTATCCGTGTATTAATCATTTATCTGTGCTTATTAGCTGCCCTTTGTCCCCACCCCCGCAAGCCACTACTAAGTGCCCTGCTTTAGTTCGTAATTTCTCTCTGAATTGTTCACCATCGCTGATGATGGCGATTTCATAGTTTCAACTCTGGCTACGCAAGACAACAAAACTAGTTTTGTCTCATCTCACAGTGCAATAAGATAATGTCTTTACACTTAGGATGTCAATGATTAATGCATGATCGATTAACCAATTGATAGTTGATGAACCAATATTTAATCAATTCATTTTCTTAACAAATGGAACGAGTGTGAAACGAACCGGAAGTTGCTGCATTAGAATCACACAACGAATATGATTGGATAAGAGAGAGCACATGACGTGGGTGGGGGGAGTTCCCAGCATGCAACAGGAGCATAGCTGCTTCAGGAAAGTGACACTATGGCTGTGTCCGAAATCGCTCCCTATCCCATACTCCTTAGCCCCCAAATAGTGCACTCACTTATAGTGCACTCAACAGCAATGGCCGAGATTTCGGACATGAGAGTCGGTGCCGTCAAAATTATTATAAAATATAATTATAAAAAATATAATTATAAAATTCAACAATCATTAGAAAAAGTCAAAAGTACTTACATGTATAACGATTTGACGCAGTCGGTCGCTATTTATTCCCGCCACATTTTTTTGTAGTTTAGGTCAACAGCTCGCAATGCATTATGCTTCGTCTAGGATACATCCGATGCTCACTACTTTTTTGCGGTGCATTGTGGGATATAGGGTACATGGAGAATTCGGACACCCCTACCAAATGGCGTGCGCCCCATATAGTGCACTATATAGGGTATAGGGAGCAATTTCGGCACAGCCTATGACTGGAAACGTCTGTTCCTAGGACAGTGTATATAAACAGTTGGTTGCCCTACGGTAATCGGCTGTACAGCCTATTACCGTGATCGAAGCGATCACTGTGTGTATATAATCGATAACATTTTGCCCTCGTTACACAAACATTTTATAGAAAATTTGGACTACAATACATTTGACGCATATGTGCACCCTGTACCAACTAAGAAGAATGTCTGCTTTCTATGCAATAGTAGGTCCATAATATTCCAACATTCCCAAGAGTGTTACAGAATGATAATTGAAAAATGCACCAATCACATTTTGACATCCCTAATTTCCACATTCTAACTCTGCAATTCATAAAAGCTTGTGCGTGTGTGTGGTCTCTTTATAGGAAGCATTAGGTGATGTTGTGTATTGCGGACTACCAGAAGTTGGTCAACAACTGGAGAGAATGGGTATGCAACATCGGTCTCTACACCCAATGCACACCCAATCTTCACAACCTATTTCTCTCAGCATAATAAGCATATTCTATTACCTGTGTCTCTAGAAGCTTCTGTCCACAGGTCACTATCTTCTCACAACTAGGCCCTCGTCCTGACTGCTAAAAGTGTATCTTTGAAAACAAAGCTTGAAAAATGTACATTATTAAAAATTGTAGTGCCATTTTTAAATGTAGCCATATTGAAAGTGTCAGCTCAACTGAATCTGGGACAAATCCATCCATTAAAACATTATTACATTAACCCGAGGGATCTGTCATGGTGGCTCAGGCAAAACATCCCGACGCTCCGTGTTTCGGAGATACAATGACTGATCCTCTTCCAGAGATCCAGCTGACATTTCACATGTTCCATACATTCCACCATCTCATCCCTACCTGCACCCTGATCTACATTTGACAAAAAATTGGCTTTTTGGATTATATGTAAATTATAAAAATCAAATTGAGGCCACTGTAGTTACTTCAACTTGTGAATGTGCAGGAAGCATTTTCAGGAGATCATCATTTCACACCACACACAGAAATGAAGAAATTAAAAATTATAGGAAGTCATGAAATGGTTGACTTGGTATTTAAAAGCAATCTAAAAGTCAGTTCAATTTCAGTTCAGTCCTTGTAAAATTAATTTGTTCATTCATCCTTCATACATCATCATTTTGAACTATGAACAGGAGGTTGCCACAAAATTAACTTTTTAGTTCTTTTTTAGTTCTTTTTTTTAAATGTTGCTGTCCGCTATCATTTGTCAACATTGTTGACAGTGTATGAGCAGAACAAAAGACAATATTTAACTATTTTAACGTTGTGTTAGATTAGGGCCTCGGTTAGATTCTCAGAGGTGGATAGAAACGGTGCAGTTTGGAATGTGTTCTTTTGCTTTATTGCTACTGTTATTGTTCGGAAGGCTTTTGAAATGTGATATGAACTAATTCTGAACTAATTCTGAACTCTGTTCAATAACCTTCACAAATATACGTTCATCAAGCATAATTGAACATCATGTTCATGTTCGCCTAAATTATGAAGGAGTTAATGAACTATCGTTCTTTGAACAAGTTTGGGTACAACACTGCTAAAAGTAAGATATTTTATTATTATTATTATTATTTACATTACTGATTATTTTTTCCAAAGCAATCTCTCCAACATAGATTATCATCATTTCACTTCCTGATATACAATGAATGCATGTATCTGTTTGTGTGTGTGGCTGTGTGACCCAGAGGAGTTTGGGGCCCTGGAGAGTGTCAAGGCGGCCAGTGAACTGTACTCCCCACTAACGGGAGAAGTGTCCGCCATCAACGAAGAACTCGCTGACAACCCCTCGCTGGTTAACAAGTCCTGCTACAAGGATGGTGAGTGTGAGCAGCATGTGCCCCTATGAAACCCCCGTGCAAAATGTGTTATTGTGAATTATGT
The DNA here is from genome assembly GCA_900302395.1 of Bregmaceros cantori. Classification (NCBI taxonomy): domain Eukaryota; kingdom Metazoa; phylum Chordata; class Actinopteri; order Gadiformes; family Bregmacerotidae; genus Bregmaceros; species Bregmaceros cantori. The sequence goes on along the minus strand of OMKY01209949.1, from coordinate 17,836 downwards.
GCATGTGAATCCTTATTGTTATTAATTTGCAACTCTCAATTCTCATCAATTTCATTTAGAGCTCAATAGAGTCCTGCCCTTCTGCGATTGGCGAGCCCGGAGGGGTGTGTCATGTGTGTGTGTATGTGTGGAGGGGGGGGGGGGATCATATTGTCCACATTAATAATTAAATCTATGATATTAGTGGTTAGAGAGCACGTCCCCCAGGCCACAGGCCGAGCAGTGCCGCGGGTTGGCATGCCCTCTCCGGCTTTTCTGCAATGTCTCTCCCTGACTCAAAAAAAATAAGTTAAAACTAAATCTATAATATTAGGGTATATTCCCCTTAATTCTATACTGTGTGAAAAATCCCACCCAAATGTGTGGAGACTACTATTGCTCCTCACTTTGAGAAAAATTGATTGCTTTTGAAAATGAAACTGACAATAATAGTGTTTTGTGCTAGCCTCTATCTGGCTCATCTATGTGCCTACAGGCTGGCCATTTCAGGGCTTGGCCATGTGAGGCGCTAAAAAACACTGTTAAGATATCTAGCAGTTTTGTTGGTCCTAGAAGTCGCAGCAGTTGCAATACACTCTAAATCTCGAGTGGTCACACTTCTCTGGCCTGAGATTCAATTTTTAAATAACAAAGTTGGACGAGGTCTACCACACAGACTTTAGATCTTTCTCTCACATTTAAAATAAATGGTTTATTATAAGTTAAAAATATATATTCATTTATCATAGTTATTGTCTTTCTTTCATTTAACCAGATTTAATTGCAGCCCGCACCTCTGAATTAGAAGGTCCTTTTTCTTTAGGACAATTAAGCCCAATTCGGACTGGACTTTTATTACCTATGGACCCCTGGTAATTAGGAATAATTGCAGAAGATGTCTGAGTTTCATTTGACGTGCGAATGCCACCACTAATTTGCTTTGCACGTTAATATAGACTATTTTCATAGTTTAAGGCTGAAATAATACATTACATCGGTTTATTTTTAAATGACAGATTAAAGTTGTTTTTTAAAATGTTATTGTTTTGGGCGCAAGCGATGATTTTCATTCTTTATTGAGAGATACAGTAACAGGATTAAATCGGGAACCTGGAGGGGGAGGGGATTATTGCAGAGGTATGCGAACCCGCGGCGCTCTCTAACCACTCTGCCTCCTCCCGCCCCCAGTTTAAAGGTTTTAAATACCTCAACATTTTCCATCACAGGCTTTGTGATCCTCCTCTGGAGTGGCATCCTGTTGGCAGGGTATATGGCAAAAAAAAGAAGAGACATCATTTAATCTGATTCATGTGTTTTTTTCTTGCTGATCAAGGAACAGTTGTTCCCCCTAGCTGTCTCCCTTCTTAACACTGACAAAAGTACCAGCCACCTCACACGTCGCACTGTAGTGTGAGTGGCGGTTTCTGGCCCCCCGTATGCTGCTCTCGTGAATTCTTCACATGCTAACAATGTCACTTTATATTATATATTATATGTTATTTTATTATTATTTTATTATTTTTGACTGCATACTATTAGTTATTTTATATTTTGACAGTACTCTACTGCAGGGCTATTCAACTTTGCTGTTATTTACCTCACCAGAAGCACTAGAAATTTGTTGTTGAGGGTTGATGCTAACTGAGTTTCTGTTCTTTACCTCAACAGATGCACTAGAAATGTCTCGTAGTTTAAGAGAGCAGCTGCTGTTGACCACTATTTGTGTGTTGTTGTTTCAGATGTTGCTTGTTACAAACAAGAAAGCACCATTAGAATTGAAGCCCTTTTAATGGGAAGTACTTTAAGGGGCGGGTGTGGTGTTGCAGTCCGGCATCTGCTCCGGTCCCTGGCCCATTGGGCTTCTTACAATACGGCCCTCTGAGCAAAGTAGTTGAATAGCGCTGCTACTGTATATATACTGTGTGTATATTTTTTTTTTCTAATATGCTGTTATTCTTATTGCAGTATTTTTTTTCCACAGTGTTATTGCATTTTAACTTTGTTATTTTTACGGTACCATAGTGTGAACCATATTTCCAAAGTCAATTTCCAGTGCGTTTTTTGCATGACCTGGGAATAAAAGTGATTCTGATCGGATGGTTGCAGGCTGGCTCATCAAGATGACGATCGAGAACCCGTCCGAACTTGACGATCTCATGGACGAGGCAGCCTACGAGAGCTTCCTGAAATCACACGAGTAAAGAGATTGTCTACTCATTGCTAAGGGGCTGTCGCAGCCTGTGGCTAACTGTGTCCACCTCAAAAGGATGACATTGCTTACAATGGGCATAGAAGATCATCACTACCATCTCAAGTGGACAGTAGGAGACAAATCAGGGTCCATTGTTGAAGATGAAACATCTTGACTGTACGTTGCACCGCTCCACTCACATTTGTCAATTACCACACATGTCTCCAATGGCGCCATGATACGACGGCACGACGGTAGACACTGCAAGAGTTTTCTCTGTGTGCAAGCATCATAAGCATACCAAAATTGTTGGCAACTTTTAAGATGATATTACACAAATGTGGTATAAAGTCATGCTATTCATGTCATTCACAAGGATACATTTTTAGTATTCTCAGCGCTAGCATGTTCCTGGATGAGGTCCATTGTTGTTAACTTAACTTTCCTGTCATATCTTTGATGTTAACTGTTTTCCTTGACTCATCTTCTGATTGCGCACAATAAAAGGAATCGGAAATGCTGTGTATCGGAACAATACTTCATCCCTTAATCAAAATGTACATGGTTGTACACGTACCTCCTTGGCATGGTTTCCCGCAGTAAAGCGGGCGTGCACAGAGATAAAAAACAAAACAAAAAAGAAAACAGCTTGAGTCTCTCTGAACCAGCTCATGGACAGTAACACACACATATATATAAACGTCTTGGATGAAGCCTGAATTTAACCGTTGAATTATTTTGTGCATGTCTGTGTACTAATAATCAACCATACCTGTCTGTGTAAAGTTGTAAACTGTGGTGTCGCAGATCGCGACACTGCAGCAAACTAGTTTAATTCGACATGTGAAAAAAATCTGTCAAAGATCTGTTGTCCTCCGTTGAAGGGGAGAATTGTCCCAGTTGGTGAATACGTTTGGGTGGAGATGGGTAAGAGAAAGGGGGTGTTCATCTTGGTAGGTCGCTTTAGCGTAGGTCGCTAAAGTCAGTAGGCCTCAATTTGCAGGCTGATTGAAATACTCCTGACGGCTCATTCGCCTTCTAGCAGAGATATGTTTTCGGTCAAGTCTGGTCCCAAGTCAACTCCAAGTCAAGTCATCATTAACATGCTGTAATTTTAGCTCCAGAATCTCATTTTAATAAAGTCAAACGCAAACAATAGTTTTGCTTTTATAATAGCATTGTTTCCTTTTATTCCTTTATTTAAATGAAATTCTGGAGCTAAAATTACAGCATGTTAATGATGACTTGACTTGAAGTTGACTTGGGACTTGACTTTCCAAAGACTTTTGAGACTTGAACGAGGGACTTGCATTACAGTCGGCCACAACATCACCAAAAAAGTAACTAAGTAAAGTAACAAGTGACGTGCAAGCTTCTAGAAGACTACTTTTTCTATCCCTATGTAGTTGCAGCAACGAAAAAATGTGTATCTACTTCCAAACAGTACTCAAGTCTAGTACTTGGCTATTAGTATTCACTGTACTAAGAGTCAGAATGAACCGCCACGGTGCAGCACGGCCGCATGAACTCGCCAGTCTTTGCCATCTCCGACGCTATCTGCATGGCTTATCTTGTCACGTTGACCTTTGCCCCCAAGGTCGGGCTCTAGAGGGTGCTGGTGGAGGGACGCCGGCATCAATTATTAACAGGCACGGCGACCACAGAGAGCTGGAATCATCACCCACCTTTTATTGTGTCGATACCTGTCAGGATCAAAGGCCTCACGACACCTCTCTCCACATGCAGTGTCAGAATGACCTCAATTTTCTGCTGCAAAGTAAAAAAATGAGAGCGGTGGGAATTATCAGTCTGTATGCAGTGATTAATTCCAACTTCTTATAACTTGCAAAAGGTTTTTTTTTGTTATTATTATTTTGTCAGCACAAGCAACATTTTTCCATTGTATTATCGGGGTTAGCATGAAAGGGGGATGACAAAGGTGGGGGGGAAAGCAGTTCTGCAGCACATGTCTGTGAGGGAAGCAAACTGAAGCCGCAGGCACAAGACTTTATATGTGCTGAGCAGGGCTTGAAAACAAAATTATTTTTAAAACGTTCCATTCCGAACAGTTCAGGCAGGTCTATATTTAACGTTTTCGTTCTCGGAGCCGTTCCATCACCGAAATATTGGTCCTGAACCGGTTTGGAACACAAACATTTTGTTTGTTCTTATTCCTTATATTGTGCAATGTTAAGTTTAGATGTAGTTTATACAAAATATATTTGATGGACTTTCAAACTTCAGAGCAACCGTATTAACGTCATTACATTCGCTTCCTCGTCTGTCCACAAGATGGGGCCCCAGATGCATGGGGCTTGATGATTTACAGTGAAAGTGACGGAAATAGTCTCCCAGACATAGGATATGTTAAAATATATAGAAAACGGATGTATGTTTTTTTTTCGTTTCCATTTCCACTACTTGTTAAATTCCATAAAATTCTGCTCGTTTTCGGTTTTCGTTCTTTGAACCGGTTTGGAGCCCTGGTGCTAACCGACTACATTTTCAGCTTTTTCTTTAGGGTTAGCGGTACAGGAGTGAACAAAGGGGAGCAGACAAGCGGGAAAGCTGTCGGTAGGGGAAAGTGAACACATGACTTCACATTTGCAAAACATTTTTGGGATACAATAGAAGGCCTGAATCCAGTTTTGAAGTGACTTGGGAGTTTAGAATGCAGTAATGCATTCTATGCAGCAGGCACCATAATGCAACAAGTAATGTTGTATGATTGTGCACCGTTTAGCCCAGGGGTCTCAAACTCAAAAGATCTGGGGGCTGCTGCAGGCAGTACTCCTGGTCTAGCCACTGGACGTGACTGCAGCACTTGAGGATAACATCTTGTGATCAATGGAATTAACTGAATTTGATATTTTCTCATTTTCTTTCTTTTTTTTTTAAATCTCTAATTTCAGGAGGACTTCTACTGTAAACACAGTGTATGTTGGGTGTATCTTATTTCTATCTGTATCGTAGTTCTACCAGAAGAGAGAGCAGTCACGTAAAAATAATAATAGTTATACTCAAGTAAGCAACCTGCGAACGTTTGCCATCTCTGGTAATAATGGAAAAATACTTAAGACACCAGATATTTTGACAGCCACGCAGAGAGCTTGTGAAGACATTTATTACAAACTTGTGGTAATTGAGAGGAATGAGCTGCCGTCACAGGTGTATAGTAACGCACAAGGCTGTACGCTCCTCGACAATCTTGGAAAAAAAGGAACTAGGCGGTAGCTGTAAATGCCTCATCGTCATATGCTAATACTGTGTAATATAGACTGCTTGCGTTATTCTCTAATCGGAATGCTCGCTCATGCACCTGACAGATACGTATATAACTTGAGTAACCTGGTGCTACCATGTTTGCAAGCAGCAGCAGCAGCAAAAAAACAAACAAAAAAAACTCAAAACAGAATACATTCTTGTTCCATTAGACAGACTTCCATTTCACATACAATTAATATTACCATTTCAAAAAAATAATAAAAAATAAAAACCAACATTCATTTGCACAGATAAGGAGCAGATTGGTGGCACGGTTAGCGCGCCTATACAATTCAGAAACAGCGCAGTGCAAGTGCGGATTGCCTGGGTGTCTCATGCGAAATAGCTTTTTTTCGAAAAGTTTGGCATCCAATCATAATTCGGCAATGGGGAGGGTGGGGTGATTGTTTTGTCTGTTTGTTGTAGCTTTGATGGGGATAGTGTAGTTGCAGCAACCAAGCTCGGTTGTAAGTCCAAACGTAATCCGGTCTTCATAGCTCACTGCCAAGCATGCCATAATCCTATGCTGCTCAACTTGCTTGATATTAATACTCTATAGACAAGTTTACGTGAGAAAAATGCATTGCTTCCATCTTGTCCCGCACTAACGGAATGCACTTCCGGTGTCTGTATAGCAGCCTGTGTAGAACATTGGAATGGAGCGAAATGGCCGAATTTGTTGCACAAAACACTTACTTCAGCACCCCCGCTTCACTCAGTGTAAATATTTTGAAATACCATCAATTATAACTTCAATTTACTCACTAATCTGGACACATGTTCTTCTGGACCAATGAAATGGGTTTTGCGGGTGAACAGTTTCTGTGTGGGGCTCAGACCCACACAAGAACATTTGGGTTTCCGCCATTCTTTTTCAATCTTCAAAAATTGTTCAAAGCAGTCATTGAAACCAAAACCCCTCTTCATCTCTATACTCTCATTGGAACTGCCAGTTGTAATGCTGCGGTACATGGGACCATCTGATTTGGTGATAGGTTATGGAATAAATATGACACTTTTCTCACAAAAGACAATCTACCTCGGTGTACAATGTTGTCAATGGCGAGTGTAGCGGTTAGCCACACACATACATAAACGCGCACAAACACACACACACACATACAATATATACAGCATATATACACACGTTGCAGCGTATATATACATACATACAGTAAAACAAAGAGGCCACACAAAACATTCAAAGCAGCGCAGTCACTACATCAAACACAGATTCTTCTCGTCGCCCCAGTAACGTTTGGGGTGCAGGCCTCGGTCATTCAGTTGTGCTTCACAAGTTTCCAAGCGCGATGACAATCGTTCACCTTTGCATTGAGAAATTAATTTGCTTCTACTGCAGCACTGTCGATAGGGGATAGCCGAACATAGCGATGAAAGTATTGGTGGGAGTGATAAAAAGCACGGCATACAGCCGAAACCAACAAAAAGGGATTGTCCAGTGTTTGAAAGCAAAGGGATACATCAGCAGAAATGTGAGTTTGTTCGTTATTTCTTGTGGTGTGTTTACCTAGCATAGCGAGCTAGAACCAAAGAATCGTCCACACATCGCACACGATTAGAACGATGTGCGATGCGTGGACGATGTGTTGATTCTGGCTCGCCGCTTGTTTTGAGCCCCCACTAGTTATAGTTTGGGCAGTTTGGGATAAAAGGTGCTATGTCCGGCTTCAAGGTAAAAATCCAAATCCTTGGTTTTATTTCAACCATTTCCAAAACCAGCTGTTCTCAGTCAGGTCACTCAGCTGATGAGGGACAACGTCTGTTCAAAGAATCCCACTGGAAGCAAAACATGGCAGGATGTTTACTTTTGCCAGTACTTTTACTTGTACTTCGTACAAGACAGAAGATGGGACAGCATGTTTTTTTGTTTTACACGATAGCCACACCCCCTGCCAGACATGTAGATTTAGCTTGGAGGCAGTGAGTGGTGTAACGATTCTTTGTACTTGGCTTTAGATTACAAATAAATTGCCAGTTTTTGTGTGTGTACTAGTCAATTAAAGCTGGTGGGGGTTCAGCACTTTCAAACGTTCACATACAAACTATATTCAGTGGACATTCAAATGAGACATACAGTCAACTTAAGAGGACATCATGAACAATTACGCATTAAAGAAATTCGGTCTGTTGTGGAAAGCAAAAAAAAACGAGCACATTCCTGATTATACACTATTAAGACCATTTGCAATTCAATATTTTATACAATAAGTATTACTAGTAGTCATGGTTGAGAAAGTTACTTTTTAAAACAAAACCCTAATATTACAAGTTATTCATATTGTCATTGGTAATGTCACCCATTACCATATTTTATTATATTCTATTACTTTTAGATAACTTTTAAATAGAAATCAAGTCAGTGTTTAATGCATTCCAGTGACCTTTCCCTTGCATCAATTCAATATTTCAGTGCATCTGGAGCATCCTAAATGGCATTTTAAGATGTAAAAGGGGTTTTGCCACATGGATCAGACTACTCTAATCTGATTACATGTGATTCATTACTACCCAATCCTGCTAGAAGGCCTTATACTTAGAACAGGAGTGTCAAATTTACAGTCCATCGGCCAAATACGGCCCTCAAGATGATTTATGAAAATAACGGCAATCTTTCAATGAGAGAACCAGTTGTTCTAAATGTGTTCCAAGTCTCATAGGCCGAGGACACGGCATTCACATCTATGCGTCACCTTTATGTATATTGCCTGAACCGTATTCGAGAGCACAAACATTAAAATGGAAATTAACAGAAAGAAAGTCATGCAGAAAAATGAAGGGGGAACTCATGTAGTGTATACATTTTCAGAATATCCTTGTTCTGTTTTGGATCAAAGTAAAATGAAGGAATCAACTCTGAAGTTAAATTGCCACAATATTACCAGGCAGACCCTCTGGAAAATAGAGCTTACTCAATGCGGCCCTCAGCTAAGATCAGTTTGCCCCTTGCTTCTTAGATACTTATACACATAATGCGAACTGGTGATCTAGAGATGTTTCGATGAATGTACGTTCAAGAGTCAAGACATCCCCAAAATCTACCGAGCACCGCAACAGAGGGATTGAATATACAAATGGAGGGACAAACAGCACTGCATTGGACCTCACAAAGCTTCTACATTAGCTTGTGTGCATCGAGCTACTGCTGTAATTGTGTCATGTTGAGACATCAGCTAGGTTTTGTCAAATACAGCCTAGAACAGATCTTGAGAGAGTCGTCTACTCATGTGAAATACGTAAATACAGGCGTCAAAGCTCCTCAGCAAAGTCTATGGCCAAGTTCATTCTTCTTGGGAGAGGTGCATGTTTGTGTGATGGGGGGCTGGGTTGGTAGGGTTCTTCCAGTTCACTGCCAGTATCGACAATCTCTTTGATGCCATTCCGGAGCAGAGATGATGCGAGAGTGACAACAACACAGTCGAAAAGGCGAGAAGATCATACAGACGTCAAATCCACACTCCACAGCATGGAATGGTTTGTGGCAACATGTTTTCAAAGTGTCTTTAAAGCTGCATTATGGTCACACCTGACGTCAGATCTTTCTCACTGGGTAGCTTTCACACATTCAGACTTCACTTTCACATCACAACGAACATTCACCAGTCCCACCGCCACAGACCACCTTTCAATGGAGCATTCTCCAATGCTTATCGCTAAATGCACTGGATATCCCATTAGACAATATAATTCTGCTTAATGCACTTAAATGTATACTTTTTTAAATTAAATATATATGTATATATATATATTGTAATATCGGAGAATTAAGACCAATTGGTGGATTAAAATGTATTAATTGACTTCTGGAGTGAAAATCCACAATAACACAGATTTGTTTTAACCTTTTCAAAAGCCAGTTGATCCTAATTAGCACAGCTCCACAGCCAGGTCATTCAAACGATGTGGTACAACACCTGTTCACAGCTGGAGGAAAGCCTGGTAGAACTTTTACTTTTGTCTGTACTTTTACTTGTACTATATAAAGGTCTGCTGTGAGGAGACCACGTGCTTCCTGACCACGGGGAGTGGTTAACAATTTTAAATGAGTAATTTGTTTTTTTAAAACAAATCTTCCCAAATCTTATTTTTTATAGTCACCCCAACTGCTAGATATCTTCATTAACGGTGGATTTTCTAAGGTGTGTTGAGTCCCTGTGTCAGACAGGTGGGCAAACCAAAACAGCCTATATGGCTATATGGAACGTTGCCGCCATCTGCTGGATCCCGGAATTGCAGAGCACAGGGGCATTGAGAGTCTCGATGAATGTCAATTTAATGTTCATCCGCAATTTGAGTCGAGTTCGACTTTGTCAAGAAAATGGCATAGCTGAACGGATGTTTCAAATGATCAGACCTCGAGGTACATGGAGTGATTCACTGTCATCAACAGGTGTCATCAGCTGTATTGACATTAAATAACCAATTCTAGCATTTTCCACAACAAAATTAATCATTTTGGTTCCTTTTTTCCTGAAATAAAGATATAAACATAATATAGATATTTGCATTTAATACACAAAATGCATTACTAAACCATTTCCACTTCCAGAGAAGACAATATAGTCATGGTGTGTTGCACGATAGCCCTTGTTAAGAGTAAATTTCCCTTGAGCGCACTCGCCGTGTGCCCCATGCATCGGAATCTGTCGTCCCCAGCCAAAATGGTGAACGATCACTTTTATGCAACATTTTTGGTACGTTTATTGTGTTTGACGCAAATTACATGTTTAACGAATCTCTAATTTCATTTACAGGTCATATATTCATTTGTACCGGCAATTTTGGCAACATTCCACATACCTTGATCCCCCCCCCACTCATAAATGTCAAACAATGTCTTCTACTCACATAAATACCATCTGTTATGGATGTATACACTGTACTGTACTTCAAGCCACGAATAACAGTAATATTAAATAATGATAGCATTATGGTTTATAGCTTGCTGTACATATTTTAAATGCAGCTACAAGCTCCTCGTCTTCTACATATTTTTCGATAGTGCAGTGATGGAGGCGGAGAGGCTCCGAATACCCACGCTGTAGTAGCGTGGGCGGGTTCACAGACGACGTTGACAGAGTTGCTACGGTTAAGGCTCCTATGTCACCCCGTCCCTCCCTCGTACACAGACACCAACATGCAGGTGGGCGGAGAATAGCTCCGACAGGCCATACTAGCGGATGCACCGATTCCCGCGCTTGGTGCCATCGTTGGCGTTGAAAGCGGCAGCGGAGGGCACGGCTCCACGCGCAGCGCGGTCCGAGGTTGCGGATCGCCCCGCGGGCTTTTTCTCCCGCGATGAAGGCCTGGTGCTGCTGGTGGGGGTGGTGCCTGCCAGCAGCAGTGCTCCAGCCTGCAGGCCGGAAGGCTCCACAATCGTGTTGATGACTGGAAAACGTAGAATCATATTCAGTCATTGTCATTATCAATCTGCCAATGCAGGGTGATGTCATCATTGCGTTTGTCCGACTCAAAACGTCTGCTCTGGCTGGTTTACCCGTGAAATACAGGGGGCTGGCATTTTGTTCGGTCACTCTGCAACGCACTTCCGGTGTCTGTAAGAGTTCCATTTAATGTCGTCGTAGTGGACCGCGGTGGCTCACAAAAACGCACACCAGTTCAAAATCCGACCACTAGATGTCGGTCTGTGACCCGTTACACATCACCTCCCTTGCATCATTCATAATTTTGTATAAATATTGATGAAATACAGTCAAAATCCGACTTAAAGTTACTCACCGAGTGGTCACATGTTCTTCTGGACCAATAGGCTGGCTGCTTTTACTAGTAATTCCAAAAGGAATGAGAAAATTCAACGGGTTGCACTGATTAAATCTTGCAGTTGTGGGTCACAGATCAACACGAGAGCATTTGAGTGTGGAATAGCACACCGCAAGTTACCACCATCCGTTTTAATTAACCCTGTAGATGTGTGTTCCCACCGAATAAACATAGCCCCCACAAATAAAAATAGCCAAAAGCACCACGAACTAAATGGCACCGGACGTGATGTTCAGAGTACAAATTTAACAGAAATACCCACCGAACTCGTCTATCAAAGGGTCAGGCCCCATACTCTATGGATGCGGATAAAATTTGCCTGTCGTAACGTTCTTCATACACAGATTTGAGCGTTGTAACTCCCTACATCTACTGTGAACATGATGTCGGTAGATGGTGTAATGTCAAATTAATAAAGTGCCCCGTTTACACTCTTCTGCGCCAATTTATGGGACAACTTCTGACTCTAAACTGCCCCACGAATTCCAAGTATTGCTCAGTTATCATCCGGGAAGCTAAGCTCTCACGATAGGGATGAAAAGATTCACCCCAAATGCTGGGGTGAATGTTGTGGTCCTGTCTGAACCACCAAGCTATCCTTGCGAGGGGACTTACCCTCTAGTTGTCTCTGCACCCGTCGAAGCTCCTGTAGAATGGAGGTGATCTCCTAAAATGGGAACAATGCTTTGGTGAAAACAAGGTCAACAAGACCAATGTTTTTGGTGCTCAAATAACCGCCTAAAATATGCATGCGTTACAAAAACAAGAGTTGTCATATTCAGTTGAGGGAACAGGCTCCAGTTTTACACAAGTTTGAGGACGTATTCAACCCTGCACGTTTATCCTGGATTCATCTCAGTTGAATCGAGATGGAACTTGTGTTCCCTGCTCTAAATCATCTGGGCCAAGGCTGCAATAAGGTGGGCTCGGCCCAGGCTCGACCTGGTTGATTTCGAGTAGCGACTCCGGTATTCATATCTTCTTGGATTGAATTAACCACACGCACAGTCGTATGCAAAGGTTTGGACAACGCTTATTGAATCATTTTCAACATTTTCCTCTATACATCACGGGTTGTTCCTATCAGCAAGCTTATTTGTTTTAAGAATATAAAGGGCAATAATTACTTAAAAGTAGGCAAAAAACAGCCTCGAAACACTTCCTTGGTGCATCCCTAAAAATGTTGAACGCTATTTGTTTTTACGCAATTTTGCCATGTTGCCACTCATCAGAGAAGATGCAAACGGGAGAACAACTTGCAACTGGACACCTTAAATACCCTTCCTCATGATCGGCTACAGCTCTGTAAGTAGGTCAAGGGTCAGTGAGCGTACCAAACAAATTTTGTGTTCCAATAACTAGTGCTAAAGCTATCCAAATCAATGAAACTACAACTACTAACTAGTGCCCAAACCAATGATTTATAAAGGAATATCTTGAAAGATCAGTGTATCCCGAACGCTAGTAAGAAGTCATTCTCAGTCCTAAATGTTGGATCACTACATTACATTACTACTATTTCACTAATTATGAATACAAATTTACAACGTTATATCACCATAACTGACCTGGTGTTTTCGATGGTCTTCTATGATGGCCTAGGTTGTCATGTCCTGAAAAGCTGTGATCACAGCATGCCTTCTCTGTTTGTAGCGTTGTCTTCCGTTGCATCTACGTCTCCCCAAATTGCTCACAACATTGCTGGTTTCTCGTGGATATTAGGTTTAATATGGCAGTGTGGTTATAATTCCATTTCAATCTCTACCTAATCTGTTAAATTGGCAATCCTCTCGCGAAGTTGATTGCTGGATCGGGGATCCTATAGCCTTTTAAGAGCTGACCATCTTGAACGTTCAAGTCAATTTCACCTCTTTCAGAAATACCAGGACTGGAGGTCGTACAAACCTTATTAGAGGTCTTCAGAAGTGGGACCTCGTTCTCAGCATTAATTTTGGCTTCAATGGCCTCCCAGACGTCTGCCTTGTTGTGGAACAGGACTCTGGAGAGGAGTGAAGACAGAAACAGGATTAACTTCAATCGCCTCAAGTTTGAGTCGAGTAGAGAAGACTTTATTTATCCCATGAGGGCAATTCAGTTTGCAGCTTTCAGTGCAGACTGAAACGAAAAAGACAAGCCAACAAAACACGAAATAAAATACAATGTGCAAGCATCAGCAATGCAGTCACACGTCGGCTGACCTCCCGATCCCATCGGATTGGCTGTTTAGCAGCTTGATAACTGAGGGGGGAATAATGGTGCCACCAGTGGGGAATAATAGCGCCACCCTGAGGGCATTAAAATAAATTCCTTGGCCAATATATGGCTAACCTATCCTCCATTTACTGGCGATATGGTTAAACCTAACCCCAACCCTGAACCTATCCCCTTCCCAGAACCGCAAATCCTGATTTTTGTAACGAAACGACCTGCTCCCGTTTATATGATTGACAGGAATAAGACACTGTTACTAGTTGAATGAACACATTTATTCTGACGTATCTTTTTTGCTTAAAACATGAAAAGGTGTGGGCCAAGAGTTGGGTGTTCAGGATCGTGTTTCAGTACGAGGAGAGTTATGATTGATGGGAGGTGATCGTGCAGGGATTCGCCCGTGTTTTTCAACTGCTCTGATAAAATGGTTAAAATATTTGCAGCTTCATGTTTTCAAGGGTAACATTTAAGAACTGGAATCTTTTCCAATAGCTACTTGATACAGATATACATCATCCACTCCTTTGAGTGGGCAAGCACATTATGAAGACTGTCTTCATAAGAAGCTCAATAAAGGAACATCTAATATGGCAATGTGGTATGGCAACCTAAACAAAAAAAGGCAGAAATAAGTTGCAAAAAAATAGACTTTAACCTCAAACTTCCTTCTTGCTTAACTACAAAGAAGTGGTTAAGAAAGAAAACACTGAAAAAAAAAGTAAATTACCTATGGCAAAACTAGTTTTTAAATCTTTCATTCTTAACGCCATCAAGGCAGTGAAGTATGTCTCATTAGACCTGTCCATGTACAGCAGTACATGCCAATGTTGTCTTTTCTTTTTGCTGTGTTAGATGTTGTTTTTGTTGTTGTAGATGTGTTCTTTCTGTTCTGTGAATAATGAGACAAGACACTTTTATTTTTGTGGACAATAAAACTAACTCTTTCACTCTTTAGAAATAAGTCTGTTAAAAATTGTATTGTATAACATTTGCATTTAAAACACACTCCCAATAAAGTGAGTATTGATAAAACTAGTTATTTTCTTTCTTTCTTTATTTTATGGGTGCACATGCCGTTTTTCATTGTTTAGTTAGATAGTGATGGGATTAAATCGGAAACTGGGATGTGGACCTGTGGGCCGGGGCGCGCAAACTTGGCACTAAACAAGTTCAAATGTTGAAAAATAGAATATTTTCATGAAATCATCTGTGTGCTAAATATTAACCCATTACAAATCATTTCGGTCGGTCACTAGTTAAGACAGAAATACGCAGGATTTTCATTTACTTCATCTTCTCTGCAAGCTGCTCTGTGTTCTCGCGGATGGCCTGCGACAGCTGAGACACCGGGTTGAGCATGAGGTTATCCAGGATGACCTAGAGGAAGAACACAGTGGCCGAGTCAGCGTCCGTCTGTGACGGCACATCCTCATCCTAGAAACCTCCTCCCAGCACAGCAAAACTAACTGCAGACTCTCCACGCGCACGCCGCCCACAGACACCGGACTCAGTAGAACGAAAAGGGACTGGCCAGTAACCTCTTGCCGGTTCCAGGGTCGGCGTTGCTTAGGCTCCGCCTCATTCATGTTTGCATCCAGGTCCAAGATGGCCGAACAACCTGGCGGAACCTTCTGGTACTTTAAGCTAGCCTCGGGGAGGTGTTGGACCAGCTGAGAACAGAGAACACAGTCAAAAATGCGGTTCTGCACGCTGGTGTACACCATGAGCAGCATGTTCCTCAGTTGGCTTTCAACCGAGTTCTCCATCAGATTGTGGTTATTCGGTGGATCGTACGCCAAATTTGTTAGTGCTTCCATGCACTATTGGTTCGAGCCTACCCACCGCAAGAAAAACCGAAACTCCATAGCATGACTCACCGGGATTTTGTTCCCATATTCATATCCGCTTATTTTATTATCATAGCATATACACAACAATATTGCCTTCATACCAATGGCAGCAGATGCGATGCAAGATGCTCACCACAACCCATAGCAATTTGGAATTCTGTACCTAGTCCAGGGGCTTGTATCCAGTTGGAGCAGGGATTAGAACCGCCAATCAAATGAAATACAGCTGCTCCTCAATAACTTTTGAGTGAAAAACATCTCATGAACCTTTAAAAAAACATTTTTTTGGATGCAGACGTCTCCCCTGGGATATAATGCTGGGGACAATTAATTTACGTCTTTGGAATGTTTCAAGGCTGAAATACTAGTACACAGTAGATTTATGAAACCATCGAGTTGGATATGGGAAAGAAAGTCAGAATCCACCAAGTCAATGGATCGACCGAGAGTTTCTCGCAGTGGAAAATAGGCCAGGAGTGAAATGATTAGTTCCAGTAACTGGTCGAAGTGGCGTGCCGTATGAATGCATGCAGCCAACGAGTCATGTGCTTGTGATGGTGGAGGAGAATAATATGCCAGTGAGTTTTAGTGGTGCTGGGACAAGGCGTGAGGGAGGGCAACAGTTGGCGCTACAGACCCATGAAGCTTGTGTTCATGTGCGTCTTCAACTGTTGCTAGGTCTGTCGTTAAGGTTAGTGGGCTCAGAACAAAGACAAGGTGGAGCAGGGGATATGTTACATGTTAGGGCGCTT
This sequence comes from Bregmaceros cantori, assembly GCA_900302395.1. Lineage (NCBI taxonomy): Eukaryota > Metazoa > Chordata > Actinopteri > Gadiformes > Bregmacerotidae > Bregmaceros > Bregmaceros cantori. The sequence goes on along the minus strand of OMKY01209949.1, from coordinate 1,790 downwards.
TCACCAGCCAATCAGTTTGGCTGGTCTGAATTAAAAGTTAGCGCGAAAACGGAAAATAAAGGCTGTGTACGACGGAGCACAGGCGGAGATATATTTGCGGAAAAGCAGGGAAGAGAAAATGTGAAAAAACAGAAATCAAGGAAGAAGATATAAGACAATAAATGGATCAGGTCTGACCAATTCATACCAAAAACGACTCTCCCAAAAAGGACACGAGAAAGAAACACTTCAGGCCAACAACTCAGATCTCGGCAAGTTATATCTTGACCAAGATGAAGTTACGTGGAATTTGGTCTAGACTGCGTACTACTCCGCACGAGGGTTCTTTTGGAATACTGACACCTAAAGAAGTGATCTCAGACCAATTGTTTTGTGTGGTTGGTTTGCTGCTTTCGCAAGTACCCAAACAAACTGTTCATGCTTTTGAACCGCACCACGGTTAAAGCATCGGTTAAACTGTTGGCTTGTGAAAGAGCCCAAGGGGATTGTGTTTCAAGTAATGTTTCTAACAAGTGGGCCTCCATTCTGCGACATACAGATACCTTGCTGTTCCAATTACACCAAAACATTTATTTGACAAGGCGGACTCGCAAAGTCATTTCAGAGAAAACTACGTTATGATCCAGTGACACATTTCCCAGGATCTTACAGGAAATACAATTTTTAGTCGGATGAATGCCTTAATCTAGCAGAGGAGCAACTTGTTATAGATCAATTAATGGATCATTAAGATCCTTAGGTCTCGTTTATACTTCACACTAGGGACATAGACAGTTTGCATCCATTCCCAGAGGTGATTTCATCCATTTTAGGAGCTCAGGATGAAATGGGGCAATACCACCAGAAAAGGTGGAGGTCATAATTTCTGCATTTCCATGCCGATAATTATTTAATGATCAAGTAAGCCACCGCTGCTCTTCAAACGACAGGATGGCCCTTTCTCAATACAGTGGTCTAAACATGCCATATGTGAATGGTGAACTCTCAGCCCCTAAGGTTGACTGCTGTATTGAGAAACGGTCCATGTGGTCGCAGTGTTCGGACTAACAAAGCTCAAAGTGGACAGAGTTTATGAAAGCCAGTTACGTAGACCAGGTTTCGTACGGACAAGCAAATTTCATCCGTATCTGTAGACTATGAATCAGGCCCGAGTTAGGAGGTGAAGGGAAACGAGTGATGATAGACACCTGTGATGGCCGCACCCCCGGACAGAATGGAAGTAGCCTCTGGGAGGACAGGAGAGAGATGTGGATGAGAAACACTACGAGAGGTCGATGTCATTTAAAAAATAAAAACACAAGAGACACAGGTGACACAGACTGCCCACCTCCTCCCGGGAAGATATGGGTGAGGCAGGGGTGTTTGGCAAAGATCCTTGCGATGTTGGTGACACCATCACCGCAGCCCCGGGCGGGTCACCATCTCCGGCCACGTCATGGATCTCCCTGGCAAGGATAGCCAGGTCTTTGGCAAGATCGTGGCTCAGCCTAAGAAAGCCACAACACAGAATGCAATACCACAAAGAAGATGGGGTTAACAATTTGACAAACAAATTTGTATGGGGCATATCTATCTAATAATCATAAGTCTATGCTAATAATTTAATAAATGTCTGTCTGTTCCATGCGCAACAGACGTAGCACTGAATAAAGCACAGAATGCTCTCAAATTTGAAGAGTTACTTTGCAGTGGCATGGCGGTGTGCAGTGCAAAGTTTCACATCATTAGGACATAAAATACGGAAGATATTAGTTAAAATAATATTCACTCACAACATTTGTGTGCGCGCG